>SZWC01008438.1:31629-67541 GCA_023375785.1 Penium margaritaceum | reverse complement strand
CATGTACTTACACGTACTTATACGTATCTACACGTACTTACACAAACGTATACGCACTTACACGCACTTGCACACACTTACACACACTTAGACACTTTCACACGCACTTACACGAACTTACACGCACTTATATGCACTTACACGCATTTACACACACTTACACACACTTACACGCACTTACACGCACTTACACGTACTTACACGTACTTATATGCACTTACACAAACTTACACGCACTTACACACACTTCTATGCACCTACATGTACTTACACGCACGTACATGCACTTGTACATATTTACACAAACCTATACGCACTTACACGCACTTACACGCACTTACACGGACTTACACAAACTTACACGCACTTACACGTACTTACACACACACACATACGGACTGACACGTACTTACACGCACTTACACGCACTGATACGCACTTACACACACTTACACACACTTACACGCACTTACACGCCCTTATACACATTTACACATACTAATATGCACTTACACACACTTACATGCACTTACACAAACTTACACGTACTTATACACACAGGCATGTACTGGCACGCACTTACACGTACTCATTCGCACTTACACGTACTTACACGTACTTTTACACATTTACATGCACTTAAATGTACTTACACTCCCTTACACGTACTTACATGCACTGATACGTACATACACACACTTTCACGTACTTACACGTACTTATACGCACTTACACACACTTACACAAACTTACACGCACTTACACATACTTACACACACTTACATGCACTTACACGTACGTACACAAATTTACACGCAATTATACAAACCTAAACACACTTATACACTTTTACACACACTTCCACGCACTTATATACATTTACATGCACTTACACGTACTTACACGCATTTACACAAACATATACGCACTTACACGCACTTACACGCACTTACACGCACTTGCATGTACTTACACGCACTTACACGAACTCACACGCACTTACACGCACTTAGACGCACTTGCATGCACTTACACGCAATTACATGCACTTACACGTACTTACACGTACTTACCAAACTTACACGCACTTACACACACTTACACGTACTTACACACACTTACATAAATATACACGTACTTACACGCACTTACACGAACTTACACATACTTACACGCACTTACACACACTTTCATGCACTCACACACACTTACACGCACTTACACGCACTTACACAAAATTACACGTACTTACACGAATGAACACACACTTATATGCCCTTACACGAACTTACACGCACTTACACGCACTTACACGCACTTACACGCACTCACACGCTCTTACACATTCTTACACGCACTTACACGCACCTAAACGTACTTACATGAACTTACACGCACTTACACGTACTTTCATGCACTTACACGCACTTACACATACTTATACGCACTTACACAAACTTACACGCACTTATACCTACTTACATACACCTACACGCACTTACACGTACTTACACGCAATTACACACACTTACACGTACTTATACGCACTTTTACGCACTTACACACACTTACACACACTTACACGAATGTACACGCACTTACACTTACTTACACGAACTTCCACACACTCACACATACTTACACGCACATACACGGACTCACACGCACTTACACACACCTACACGTAGTTGAACGCACTTACACGCACTTACACGTACTTGCACGCACTGACACAAACTCACTAACACTTACACGCACTTACACGCACTTACACGTACTTACACACACTTACACGTACTTACACGAACTTACACAAACTTACATGCGCTCACACGCACTTACACACATGTACACACACTCACACCCACTTACCCGCACTTACACGCTCTTACACGAACGTACACGCACTTACACACACTGATACAAACTAACACTAATTTACACGCACTTGGACGCACTTACACGTACTTTCACGCACTTACACACAATTAAACGCACTTATACATACTTACATGCAATTACATGCACTTACACACACTTACATGCACTTACACACACGTACACATACTTACACGCACTTACACATACTTACACGCACTTACACGCACTTACACGTACTTACATGTACTTACATGAACTTACACACACTAGCACGAACCAGCACACACTTGCACATACTTACACGCACTTACACACACTTAAACGCACTAACATGGACTTACACGCACGTAAACACACTTATACATACTTACACGCACTTACATGCACTTACACGCACTTACACAAACTTACACATACTTATACGCACTTACACACACTTACGCGTACTTACACGCACATACACACACTAACACGCACTTACATATACTTACATGCACTTACACAAACTTACATGCACTTACACGCACTTACACGCACTTACACGTACTTACATGCACTTACACGTTCTTACACGCACTTGCATGCACTTGCACACACTTACACGTACTTACACGCACTTACACACACTTACACGCACGTACACGTAGTTACACGCATTTACACGCTCTTACACACACTTTACACCACTTACACGCACTTAAACATACGTATACTCACTTACACACACTTACACGTTCTTACACGCACTTACACGCACTTACACGCACTTACACGCACTTACACGTACTTTCACACACTTATATGCACTTACACGCACTTACACACACTTAAACGTACTTACACGCACGTACATGCATTCACACACACACTTACACAAACTTACATGCACTTAGATACACTTATTCGCACTTACACGCACTTACAGGCACTTACACGCACTTAAACACATGTACACGCACTTACATGAACGTATACGCACTTACACGCACATACACACACTTACACGCACTTGCACGCACTTATATGCACTTACACGCACTCACACGTACTTACACGCACTTACACGCACTTACATGCACTTACACGCACTGACGCGAACTTACCCGCACTTACACATACTTACACGCACTTACACGCACTTACACAAACGTACACGCACTTCCACGCACTTACACAAACTTACACACACTTACACGAACTTACATACACTTACACACACTCACACGCACTTACACGCACTTACACACACTTACATGCACGTACACATACTTACACACACTTACATGCTCTTACACACACTTTACACCGCTTACACGCACTTAGACATACTTATACCCACTTACACGCACTTACACGTACTTACACGCACCTACACGCACTTACACGCACTTTCACGCACTTATACGCACTTACACGCACTTACACACACTTACACGTACTTACGTACACTTACATGCATTTACACACACTTACACAAACTTACACGCACTTATACAGACTTATACGTATTTACACGCACTTACACGCACTTACACGCACCTACATACACGTACACGCACTTATACAAACGTTTACGCACTTACATGCACTTACACGCACTTACACACACTTACACGCACTTACACGCACTTACACGCACTCACACGTACTTGCACGCACTTACACGCACTTACATACACTTACACGCCATTACACGCACTTACACACCCTTACACGTACTTACATGCACTGACACGAACTTACCCGCACTTACACGTACTTACATGCACTTACACGCACTTACACAAACGTACACGCACTTCTACGCACTTACACGAACTTACACACACTTACACGCACTTACATACACTTATACGTACTCACACACACTTACACCTATTTACACATACTTACACGCACTTACACGCACTTACACGCACTTATACGCTCTTACACGTACTTACACGCACTTACCAGCACTGACACAAACTCACACGCACTTACACAAACTTACACGCACTTAAACAAACTTACACAAACTTACATGCAATTACACGCACTTATACACACTTACATGCACTTACACACAGTTACACACACTTACATGCACTTACACAAACATACACGTACTTACACGCATTTACATAAATTTACATGCACTTACACGCACTTGCACACACTTACACGCACTCACACGCACATACACGCACTTACACGCACTTACACACACTTACACACACTTACACACACTTACACGTACTTACACGCAATTACACGCACCTACACTCAATGACATGAACTCACACGCACTTACACGCACTTACACGAACCTACACACACTTACACGCACTTACACAAACTTACACAAACTTATACGCACTTACACATACTTACACACACTTACACGTACTTACACGCACTTACACGCACTTACACTCAATGACATGAACTCACATGCACTTACACGCACTTACACGAACTTACACACACTTACACGCACTTACACAAACTTACACGAACTTATACGCACTTACACATACTTACACACACTTACACGCACTTACAAAAACTTACACGCACTTATACGCACTTACACACACTTACACGCACTTACACACACTTACACGAACATACACGCACTGGCACAAACTGGCACGCACTGGCACGCACTTGCACGCACTTGCACGCACTTAAGCGTGTGTAAGTTCATGTAAGTTCGTGTAAGTGCGTGTAAGTAAGTGTAAGTGCGTATAAGTTTGTGTCAATGTGTGTAAGTGCATGTAAATGCGTGAAAGTGCGTGTAAGTGCGTGTAAGTGCCTGTAAGTTCGTGTAAGTGTGTGTAAGTACGTGTAAGTGTGTGTAAGTGCGTGTAGGTATGTGTAAGTGCGTGTAAGTTTGTGTAAGTGCGTGTACGTATGTGGAAGTGCGTGTAAGTGCGTGTAAGTGCGTGTAAGTACGTGTAAGTATGTATCAGTGCATGTAAATGCGTGTAAGTGCGTGTAAGTTCGTGTACGTGCATGTACGTCCGTGTAAGTTTGTGTAAGTACGTGTAAGCACGTGTAAGTGCGTGTAAGTGCGTGTAAGTGTGTGTAAGTGCGTGTAAGTGCGTGTAAGTACGTGTACGTGTATGTAAATGCGTGTAAGTGCGTGTAAGTTCGTGTTAGTTTGTGTAAGTGCGTGTAAGTATGTGTAAGTGCGTGTAAGTGCGTCTGAATTCATGTCAGTGCGTGTAAGTACGTATAAGTGCGCATAAGTGCGTGTAAGTTCGTGTAGGTGCGTGTAAGTACGTGTAAGTTTGTATAAGTGTGTGTAAGTATGTGTAAGTGTGTGTTAGTGCATGTAAGAGCGTGTAAGTGCGTGTAAGTGCGTGTAAGTACGTGTAAGTTCATGCAAGTGCGTGTAAGTGAGTGTAAGTGCGTGTAAGTACGTGTAAGTATGTGTAAGTGCGTGTAAGTGCGTGTAAGTGCGTGTAAGTACGCGTAAGTGCGTGTAAGTGCGTGCAAGTGCGTGCCAGTACGTGCCAGTGCGTACGTGTGTGTGTAAGTTTGTGTAAGTGTGTGTAAGTGCGTGTAAGTGCGTGTAAGTACGTATAAGTACGTGTAAGGGCGTGTAAGTGCGTGTAAGTGCGTGTAAGTGCGTGTAAGTGCATGTAAGTAGGTGTAAGTGTGTGTAAGTGCGTATAAGTACGTGGAAGTGTGTGTAAGTGTGTGTAAGTGCGTGTAAGTTTGTGTGAGTTTGTATCAGTGTGTGTGAGTGCGTGCAAGTACGTGTAAGTGTGTGTAAGTGTGTGTAAGTGCGTACAAGTACGTGTAACTGCGTGTAGGTGCGTGTAAGTGCATGTAAGTGCGTGTAAGTGCATGTATGTGCATATAAGTGCGTGTAGGTACGTGTTAGTGCGTGTCCGTTTGTGTAAGTGTGTAAGTACGTGTAAGTCCGTGTAAGTGCATACAAGTGCGTGTAAGTACGTGTACGTGTGTGTAAATGTGTGTAAGTGCATGTAAGTGTGTGTAAGTATGTGTATGTGTATGTAAGTGCGTGTAAGTGCGTGTAAGCACGTGTAAGTATGTATAAGTGCGTGTAAGTGCATGTAACTGCGTGTCAGTGCGTGTAAGTGCGTGTAAGTTTGTGTAAGTGTGTGTAAGTGCGTGTAAGTTTGAGTAAGTGCGTGTAAGTGCGTATAAGTACGTGTAAGTGCGTGCAAGTGCGTGTAAGTGCGTATAAGTGCGTGGAAGTACGTGTAAGTACGTATAAGTGCGTGTAAGTGCGTGTAAGTGCGTGCCAATGCGTACTAGTGTGTGCCAGTGTGTGTAAGTTTGTGGAAGTGCATGTAAGTGCATGTAAGTGTGTGTAAGTGTTTGTAAGTGGGTGTAAGGGCGTGTAAGTGCGTGTAAGTACATGTAAGTGCTTGTAAGTATGTATATGTGCATGTAAGTACGTGTAAGTGTGTGTAAGTGCGTGTAAGTGTGTGTAAGTGCATATAAGTGCATGTAACTTCTTGTGAGTTTCTGTCAGTGCGTGTAAGTGCGTGCAAGTGCGTGTAAGTGCATTAGTGTGTGTAAGTGCGTGTAAGTGTATTCAAGTGTGTGGAAGTGTGTGTAAGTGTGTGGAAGTGCGTGTAAGTTTGTGTAAGTGCGTGTAAGTGCGTGTACGTTCGTGTAAGTACGTGTACGTGCATGTAAGTACGTGTAAGTGCAAGTACATGTGTATCAGTGCGTGTAAGTGTGTGTAAGTTTGTATAAGTTTGGGTAAGTACGTGTAAGTGCGTGTAAGTGCGTATACGTTTGTACCAGTACGTGTAAGTGCATGTAAGTGCATGTAAGTGCGTGTAAGTGCGTGTAAGTACGTGTAAGTTTGTGTAAGTGCGTGTAAGTGTGTGCAAGTGTGTGTAAGTACGTGTAGGTACGTGTAAGTGCGTGTAAGTGTGCGTAAGTACGTGTAAGTACGTGTAAGTATGTGTAAGTGTATGTAAGTGCGTGTAACTGCGTGTAAGTACGTATAAGTGCATGTAAATGCGTGTAAGTATGTGTAAGTGCGTGTAAGTGCGTGTAAGTGCGTGTAAATGTGTGTAAGTGTGTGTAAGTGTGTGGAAGTACGTATAAGTACGAGTAAGTGCGTGTAAGTGTATGTAAGCACGTGTAAGTATGCGAAAGTGCGTGTAAAGGCGTGTAAGTGCGTATCAATGCATGTAAGTGCGTGTAAGTTCGTGTAAGTGTATGCAAGTACATGCAAGTGCGTGTAAGTACGTGTACGTGTGTGTAAGTGCGTATAAGTGCGTGTAAGTGTGTGTAAGTGCGTGTAAGTGCGTGTAAGTATGTGTAAGTGTGTGAAAGTACTTGTAAGTAGGTATAAGTGCGTGTTAGTTTGTATAAGTGTGTGTAAGTGCGTGTAAGTTTTTATAAGTGCGTATAAGTGCGTTTAAGTGCGTGTAAGTGCGTGTAAGTACGTGTAAGTTTATTTAAGTGCGTGTAAGTATGTGTAAGTGCATGTAAGTGCGTGTAAATGCGTCAAAGTACGTGTATGTGCGTGTAAGTGTGTGTAAGTGCGTGTAAGTTCGTGTAAGTGCGTGTAAGTACGTGTAAGTGCGTGTAAGGGCGTGTAAGTACGTGTAACGGTGTGCAAGTGCATTCAAGTGCGTGTAAGTGCGTGTAAGTACGTGTAAGTGCGTGTAAGTGCATGTATGTGCGTGTAAGTGCGTGTAAGTATGTGTAAGTGCATGTTAGTGCATGTAAGTGCGTGTAAGTACGTGGAAGTGCGTGTAAGTGCGTGTAAGTGCGTGTAAGTTCATGTAAGTGTGTTTAAGTGCGTGTAAGTGCATGTAAGTGCGTGTAAGTGCATGTAAGGGCGTGTAAGTGTGTGTAAGTACGTGTAAGTATGTGCAAGTGCGTGTAAGTGCGTGTAAGTGTGTGTAAGTGCCTGTAAGTGCGTGCTAGTACGTGCTAGTACGTGCAAGTTTGTGTAAGTGCGTATTAGTATGTGTAAGTGCGTGTAAGTGCGTGTAAGTGCGTCTAAGTATGTGTAAGTGCGTGTAAGTGTATGTAAGTACGTGTAAGTGCGTGTAAGTGCGTGTAAGTGTGTATAAGTGTGTGTAAGTGTATGTGTAAGTTTGTGTAAGTTTGTGCTAGTGCATGTAAGTATGTGTAAGCTCATGTAAGAACGTGTAAGTACGTGTGAGTTCGTGTTAGTGCGTACAAGTGCGTGTAAGTGCGTGTAAGTGCGTATAAGTATGTGTAAGTACATGTAATTGTGTGTAAGTGTGTATAAGTACGTGTGAGTGCGTGTAAGTGTGTGTGAGTTCATGTAAGTACGTGTAAGTGTGGGTATGTACGTGTAATTGCGTGTAAGTGCATGTAAGTGCATGTAAATGCATGTAAGTGTGTGTAAGTGTTTGTAAGTGTGTGTAAGTGTATGCAAGTGCGTGTAAGTGCGTGTAAGTGCGTGTAAGTGCGTAGAAGCTTGTGTAAGTACATGTAAGTGCGTGTAAGTGCGTTTAAGTGTGTGTAACTGTGTGTAAGTGCGTGTAAGTGCATGTAAGTGCATGTAAGTACGTGTATGTGCATGTAAGTACGTGTAAGTGCGTGTAAGTATGTGTAAGTGTGTGTAAGTATGTGTAAGTTCGTTTACATGGGTGTTAGTACATTTAAGTATGTGAAAGTACGTGTAAGTGTGAGTAAGTGTGTGTAAGTGCGTACAAGTGCGTGTAAGTGCCTGTAAAGTACATGTAATTGTGTGTAAGTACGTGTAAGTACATGTAAGTACGCATAAGTGCGTGTAAGTGCATGTAACTACCTGTTAGTGCGTGTGAGTGCGTGTAAGTACATGTAAGTTTGTGTAGGTGCGTGTTAGTACGTGCAAGTGCGTGTAAGTGCATGTAAGTACGTGTAAGTGCGTGTAAGTGCGTGTAAGTTTGTGTAAGTGCGTGTAAGTGCGTGTAAGTGCGTGTAAGTGCGTGTAAGTGCGTGAAAGTGCGTGTCAGTACGTGTAAGTGCATGTAAGTGTGTGTAAGTGCGTATAAGTGCGTGTAAGTGCGTGTAAGTGCATGTAAGTGTGTGTACGTGCGTGTAAGTGGGCGTAAGTATGTGTAGGAGCATGTAAGTGCGTGTAAGTGTGTGCAAGAGCATGCAAGTACGTTTGAGTGCGTATAAGTACGTGTAAGTGTGTGTAAGTTCATGTAAGTACGTGTAAGTGTGTGTAAATTCATGTAAGTTCGTGTAAGTGTGTGTAAGTGTGTATAAGTTTGTGTAAGTGCGTGTAAGTACGTGTGAGTTCGTGTCATTGCATGTAAGTGTGTGTAAGTGCGTGTAAGTACATGTAAGTGTGTATAAGTGCGTGTAAGTGCGTGTAAGTGTGTGTGAGGGCGTGTAAGTGCGTGTGAGTGTCTGTAAGTGTGTGTAAGTTCGTGTAAGTTTGTGTAAGTACGTGTAAGTAGGTATGAGTGCGTGTAAGTTTGTGTAAGTGTGTGTAAGTTCGTGTAAGTGCGTGTAAGTGTGCGTAAGTGCGTGTAAGTTCATCTCAGTACGTGTAAGTGCGTGTAAGTGTGGATATGTGCGTGTAATTGGGTGTAAGTACATGTAAGTGCATGTAAATGCGTGTAAGTGCGTGTAATTGCGTGTAAGTGCGTTCAAGTACGTGTAAGTGCGTGTAAGTGCGTGTAAGTATGTATAACTTTGTATAAGTGCGTGTAAGTGCATGTAAGTACGTGTAAGTGTATGTTACTGTGTGTAAGTGCGTATAAGTGCATATACGTGTATGTAAGTGCGTGTAAGTACGTGTAAGTGTGTGTAAGTGCGCGGAAGTATGTGTAAGTGCGTGTAAGTATGTGTAAGTATGTTTAAGTGGGTGTTAGTATGTGTAAGTGTGTGAAAGTGCGTGTAAGTGTGTGTAAGTGCGTGTAAGTGCGTGTAAGTACGTGTAGGTGCCATTAAAGTGCATGCATGTGTGTGTAAGTGCGTGTAAGTGTGCGCAAGTACGTGTAAGTGCGTGGAAGTGCGTGTAAGTGCGTGTGAGTTTGTGTAAGTGCATGTAAGTATGTGTAAGTGCGTGTTTGTGCGTGTTAGTGCGTGTAAGTACGTGTAAGTATGTGTAATTATGTGTAAGTGTATGTAAGTTTGTATAAGTACGTATAAGTACGTGTAAGTTTGTGTAAGTGCGTGTAAGTGCGTGTAAGTGCGTGGAAGTGCGTATAAGTGTGTGTAAGTGCGTGTAAGTGCGTGTAAGTGTGTGTAATTACGTGTAAGTACGTATAAGTGCGTGCAAGTGCGTGTAAGTACCTGTTAGTGCGTGTAAGTATGTGCAAGTGCATGCAAGTGCGTGTAAGTACGTGTAACTGCGTGTAAGTGCGTGCAAGTACGTATGTGTGTGTGTAAGTGCGTGTAAGTATGTGTAAGTGTGCGTTAGTGTGTGTAAGTACGTGTAAGTACATGAGGTATATGTAAGTGCGTGTAAGTACATATACGTTTGTGTAAGTGTGTGTAAGTACGTGTCAGTGCATATACGTGTGTGTAAGTATGTGTAAGTGCCTGTAAGTGCGTACAAGTGCGTATAAGTATGTGTAAGTGCGTGCCAGTGCACGCCAGTGCATGTACGTTTGGTATAAGTGTGGGTAAGTGCGTGTAAGTATGTGTAAGTGTGTGTAAGTGTGTGTAAGTGCATGTAAGTGCGTGTAAGTGTATGTAAGTGCATGTAAGTGTGTGTAAGTGCGTGTAAGTGGGTGTAAGTATGTGTGCGTTTGTGTCAGTGTGTGTAAGTGCGTCTAAGTGTGTGTAAGTATGTATAAGTACGTGTAAGTGCATGTAAGTGCGTGTTAGTATGTGTAAGTATGTGTGATTGGGTGTAAGTTTGTATGAGTGCATGTAAGTGCGTGTAAGTACGTATAAGTGTGTGTACGTGCGTGTAAGTACGTGTAAGTGCGTGTAAGTGCGTGTCATTGCGTGTAAGTTCATGTAACTTCGTGTAAGTTTATGTAAGTGTGTCTAAGTTCGTGTAAGTACGTGTAAGTGCGTGTGAGTGTGTGTAAGTGCGTGTAAGTGCGTGTAAGTATGTGTAAGTATGTGTAAGTGCTTGTACGTTTGTGTAAGTTTGTATAAGTGCATGTAAGTGTGTATAAGTTTGTGTAAGTGCGTGTGAGTTTGTGTCAGTGTGTGTAAGTGCGTGTATGCGCATGTAAGTGTGTGTAAGTGAGTGTAAGTGTGTATAAGTGCGTGTAAGTGCATGTGAGTGCGTGTAAGTGCATGCGAGTGCGTGGAAGTTGGTGTAAGTACGTGTAAGTATGTGTACATTTGTGTAAGTGCGTGTGAGTGTGTGTAAGTGCGTGTAAGTACGTGTAAGTGCGTATAAGTACGTATGAGTACGTGTAAGTTTGCGTAAGTGTGTGTAAGTTCGTGTAAGTGCGTGTAAGTGTGCGTAAGTACGTGTAAGTTCGTGTCAGTGCGTGTAAGTGTGTGTAAGTGTGGGTATGTGCGTGTCATTGCGTGTAAGTACATGTAAGTGCATGTAAATGCGTGTAAGTGCATGTTATTGCGTGTAAGTGCGTTCAAGTGCGTGTAAGTGCGTGTAAGTGCGTCTAAGTACGTATAACTTTGTGTAAGTACGTGTAAGTGCATGTAAGTACGTGTAAGTGTATGTTACTGTGTGTAAGTGCGTATAAGTACATATAAGAGTATGTATGTGCGAGTACGTACGTGTAAGTGTGTGTAAGTGCGCGTAAGTATGTGTAAGTGTGTGTAAGTATGTGTAAGTGCGTTTAAGTGGGTGTTAGTATGTGTAAGTGTGTGAAAGTGCGTGTAAGTGTGTGTAAGTGCGTGTAAGTGCGTGTAAGTGCGTGTAAGTGCCGTATAAGTGCATGTAAGTGTGTGTAAGTGCGTGTAAGTATGCGCAAGTACGTGTAAGTGCGTGGAAGTTTGTGTAAGTGCGTGTAAGTTTGTGTAAGTGCATGTAAGTATGTGTAAGTGTGTGTTTGTACGTGTTAGTGTGTGTAAGTACGTGTAAGTATGTGTAAGTACGTGTAAGTGTATGTAAGTTTGTATAAGTACGTATAAGTACGTGTAAGTTCGTGTAAGTGCGTGTAAGTGCGTGTAAATGCGTGTAAGTGCGTATAAGTGTGTGTAAGTGCGTGTACGTGCGTGTAAGTGCGTGTAATTACGTGTAAGTGCGTATAAGTGCGTGCAAGTGCGTGTAAGTACGTGTTAGTTTGTGTAAGTGTGTGCAAGTGCATGCAAGTGCGTGTAAGTACGTGTAACTGCGTGTAAGTGTGTGCAAGTACGTATAAGTGTGTGTAAGTTCGTGTAAGTATGTGTAAGTGTGCGTTAGTGTGTGTAAGTACGTGTAAGTACATGAGGTGTATGTAAGTGCGTGTAAGTACATATACGTTTGTGTAAGTGTGTGTAAGTACGTGTCTGTGTGTATACGTGTGTGTAAGTATGTGTAAGTGCCTGTAAGTGCATATAAGTGCGTATACGTATGTGTAAGTGTGTGCTAGTGCACGCCAGTGCGTGTACGTTTGCTATAAGTGTGGGTAAGTACGTGTAAGTATGTGTAAGTGTGTGTAAGTGTGTGTAAGTGCATGGAAGTGCGTGTAAGTGTATGTAAGTGCATGTAAGTGTGTGTAAGTGCGTGTCAGTGGGTGTAAGTACGTGTGAGTTTGTGTCAGTGTGTGTAAGTGCGTGTAAGTGCGTGTAAGTACGTATAAGTGTGTGTAAGTGCGTGTAAGTGCGTGTAAGTGCGTGTAAGTGCGTGTGATTGCGTGTAATTTCGTTTAAGTACGTGTACGTTTGTGTAAGTGTATGCAAGTTTGTGTAAGTGCGTGTAAGTGCGTGTAAGTGTGTAAGTGCGTGTAAGTGCGTGTAAGTATGTGTAAGTATGTGTAAGTTCTTGTAAGTTTGTGTAAGTTTGTATAAGTGCATGTAAGTGTGTGTAAGTTTGTGTAAGTGCGTGTGAGTTCGTGTCAGTGTGTGTAAGTGCGTGTAAGCGCATGTAAGTGCGTGTAAGTGTGTGTAAGTGTGACTAAGTGCGTGTAAGTGCATGTGAGTGCGTGTAAGTGCGTGTGACTGCGTGGAAGTTGGTGTAAGTACGTGTAAGTATGTGTACATTTGTGTAAGTGCGTGTGAGTGTATGTAAGTGCGTGTAAGTACGTGTAAGTGCGTGTAAGTACGTGTAGGTGCGTGTAAGTGCGTGTAAGTGCGTGTAAGTTTGTGTAAGTGCATGTAAGTATGTGTAACTGCGTGTTAGTGCGTGTAAGTGCATGTAAGTTTGTGTAAGTGCGTGTTAGTGCGTATAAGTGTGTATAAGTATGTGTAAGTGCGTGTAAGTACGTGTGAGTGCGTCTAAGTGAGTGTAAGTGTGTGTAAGTACGTATAAGTATGTGTAAGTAGGTGTAAGTGCATGTAAGTTTGTATCAGTCCGCATAAGTACGTGTAAGTTTGTGTTAGTGCGTGTAAGTGCGTGTGAGTGCGTGTAAGTTTGTGTAAGTGTGTGTAAGTTCGTGTCAGGGCGTGCAAGTGTGCGTAAGTGCATGTAAGTTTGTTTCAGTGCGTGTAAGAACGTGTAAGTGTGGGTATGTACGTGTAATTGCGTGTAATTGCATGTAAGTGTATGTAAATGCGTGTAAGTGTATGTAAGTGCGTGTAAGTGGGTGCAAGTACGTGTAAGTGCGTGTAAGTGGGTGTTAGTGTGTATAAGTTTGTGTAAGTGTGTATAAGTGGGTGTAAGTGCGTGGAAGTGTGTGTAACTGCGTGTAAGTGAGTATAAGTGCATGTAAGTGCATGTTAGTGCGTGTAAGTACGTGTAAGTACGTGTAAGTGCGTATACATTTAAGTGGGTGTTATTGCGTGTAAGTGCGTGAAAGTGCCTGTAAGTGTGTGTAAGTGCGTGTAAGTGCGTGTAAGTGCGTGTAAGTGTCTGTAAAGTACATGTAAGTGTGTGTAAGTGCGTGTAAGTGCGTGTAAGTGCGCGTAAGTGCGTGTACGTACGTGTAAGTACGTGTAAGTATGTGCAAGTACACGCAAGTACGTGTAAGTGCATGTATGTACGAGTAAGTGTGTGTAAGAGCATATAAGTGTGTGTAAGTTCGTGTAAGTGCATGTAAGTATGTGTAAGTGCGTGTTAGTGCGTGTAAGTGCGTGTAAGTTTGTGTAAATGCGTGTAAGTACGTGTAAGTGCGTGTAAGTATGCGTAAGTGCGTGTAAGTACGTGTAACTGCGTGTAAGTGCGTGTAAGTGTGTGTAAGTAGGTGTAATTATGTGTAAGTACGTGTAAGTGCATGTAAGTTTGTATAAGGACGTATAAGTACGTGTAAGTTCATGTAAGTGCGTGTAAGTGCGTGTAAGTGCGTGTAAGTGTGTGTAAGTGCGTGTAAGTGTGTGTAAGTGGGTGTAATTATGTGTAAGTGCGTATAAGTGCGTGCAAGTACGTGTAAGTACGTGTAAGTGCGTGTAAGTGTGTGCAAGTGCATGCAAGTGCGTGTAAATACGTGTAAGTGCGTGTAAGTGGATGCAAGTATGTATAAGTTTGTGTAAGTGCGTGTAAGTATGTGTAAGTGTGCGTAAGTGTGTCTAAGTGCGTGTAAGTACGTGGAGGTGCATGTAAGTGCGTGTAAGTACATATACGTTCGTGTAAGTACGTTTATGTGCGTATAAGTGTGTGCAAGTACATGTAAGTGCCTGTAAGTGCGTATAAGTGCGTATAAACACGTGTAAGTGCGTGCCAGTGCACGCCAGTGCGTGTAGGTTTGTATAAGTGTGTGTAGGTGCGTGGAAGTACGTGTAAGTGTGTGTAAGTATGTATAAGTGCGTGTAAGTGTGTGTAAGTGCATGTAAGTGCATGTAAGTGTGTGTAAGTGCGTGTAAGTGGGTGTAAGTACGTGTGAGCTTGTGTCAGTGTGTGTAAGTGCGTGTACGTGCGTGTAAGCACGTGTAAGTACGTGTAAGTGCGTGTAAGTGCCTGTAAGTATGTGTAAGTATGTGTGAGTGGGTGTAAGTTTGTGCGAGTGCATGTAAGTGCGTGTTAGTTTGTGTAAGTGCGTGTAAGTGCATGTACATTCGTGTAAGTATGTATAAGTGTGTGTAAGTGCGTGTAAGTGCGTGTAAGTGCGTGTAAGTGCGTATAATTGTGTGTAAGTTTGTGTAAGTTTGTGTAAGCTTGTGTAAGTGTGTGTAAGTTCGTGTAAGTGCATTTAAGTGCATGTAAGTGCGTGTAAGTACGTGTAAGTGCGTGTAAGTATGTGTAAGTGTGTGTAAGTGCTCGTAAGTTTGTGTAAGTTTGTATAAGTGCGTGTAAGTATGTGTAAGTTTGTGTAAGTGCGTGTGAGTTTGTGTCAGTGTGTGGAAGTGCGTGGAAGTGCATGTAAGTGCGTTTAAGTGTTTGTAAGTGTGTGTAAGTGCGTGTAAGTGCATGTGAGTACATGTATGTACGTGTGAGTGCGTGTAAGTTTGTGTAAGTGTGTGTTAGTGTGTGCAAGTACATGCAAGTACGTGTAAGTGCGCGTAAGTATGTATAAGTGCGTGTAAGTACGAGTAAGTGCGTGTAAGTTCGTATAAGTGCATGTAAGTATGTGTAAGTGCGTGTTAGTACGTGTAACTGCGTGTAAGTTCATGTAAGTATGTGTACGTACGTGTAACTGCGTGTAAGTATGTGTAAGTGCGTGTAAGTGTGTGTAAGTGTGTGTAAGTACGTGTAAGTATGTGTAAGCACGTCTAAGTGTATGTAAGTTTGTATAAGTACGTATAAGTACGTGTAAGTTTGTATAAGTGCGTGTAAGTGCGTGTAAGTGCGTGTAAGTGCGTGTTAGTGTGTGTAAGTATGTGTAAGTGTGTGTAAGTGTGTGTAATTACGCGTAAGTGCGTACAAGTGCGTGTAAGTGCGTGTAAGTACGTGTAAGTGCCTGTAAGTGTGTGCAAGTGCATGCAAGTGCGTGTAAGTACGTGTTAGTGCGTGTAAGTGTGCGTAAGTATGTATAAGTGCGTGTAAGTGGGTGTAAGTATGTGTAAGTGTGCGTTAGTGTGTGTAAGTGCGTGTAAGTACGTGGAGGTGCATGTAAGTGCGTGTAAGTACATATACGTTCGTGTACGTGCTTGTAAGTGCGTGTAAGTTCCTATAAGTACGTGTAAGTGCGTGTAAGTGCCTCTAAGTGCGTATAAGTGTGTATAAGTATGAGTAAGTGCATTCCAGTGCACGCCAGTGCGTGTACGTTTGTATAAGTGCCTGTAAGTGTATGTGGGTACGTGTAAGTGTTTGTAAGTGCGTGTAAGTCCACGTAATTGTGTGTAAGTGTGTGTAAGTACGTGTAAGTGCGTGTAAGTGCGTGTAAGTGCATGTAAGTGTGTGTAAGTGCATGTAAGTGGGTGTAAGTACGTGTGAGTTTGTGTCGGTGTGTGTGAGTATGAATAAGTACGTGTAAGCACGTGTAAGTATGTGTAAGTGCGTGTAAGTGTGTGTAAGTATGTGTAAGTACGTGTGAGTGGGTGTAAGTTTGTGTGAGTGCATGTAAGTGCGTGTAAATTTGTGTAAGTGCGTGTAAGTGCATGTACGTTTGTGTAAGTATGTATAAGTGCGTGTAAGTGCGTGTAAGTGTTTGTAAGTCCGTGTAATTGCGTGTAAGTTCGTGTATGTTTGTGTAAGTTTGTGTACGTGTGTGTAAGTTCTTGTAAGTGCGTGTAAGTGCGTGTAAGTGCGTGCAAGTGCGTGTAGGTATGTGTAAGTGTGTGTAAGTGCTTGTAAGTTTGTGTAAGTTTGTATAAGTGCGTGTAAGTGTGTGTACGTTCGTGTAAGTGCGTGCGAGTTTGTGTCAGTGTATGTAAGTGTGTGTAAGTGTGTGTAAGTGCGTGCAAGTACGTGTGAGTGCGTGTAAGTGCGTGTGAGTGCGTGTAAGTTTGTGTAAGTGCGTATAAGTGCGTGTTCTTGCGTGTAAGTTCATGTAAGCTCGTGTAAGTTCGTCTAAGTACGTGTAAGTTTGTGTACGTGCGTGTAAGTGCGTGTGAGTTTGTTTCAGTCCGTGTAAGTGCGTGTAAGTATGTGTAAGTGCGTGTAAGTGCATGTAAGTGTGTGTAAGTATGTGTAATTGTGTGTGAGTGTGTGTAAGTGCGTGTGAGTGCGTGTAAGTATGTGTAAGTTGGTGTAAGTGCGTATAAGTGTGTGTACATTCGTGTAAGTAGGTGTAAGTGTGTGTAAGTGTGTGTAAGTGCATGTAAGTGCGTGTAAATTTGTGTACGTTTCAATAAGTGTGTGTACGTTTGTGCAAGTGCGTGTAAGTACGTGTAAGTGCGCGTAAGTGTGTATAAGTTTGTGTCAGTGTGTGTAAGTGGGTAAAAGTGCATATAATTGTGTGTAAGTGCATGTAAGTGCATGTAAATGTGTGTAAGTACGTGTGGGTACGTGTAAGTATGTGTAAGTGCATGCAAGTGCATGTAAGTGTGTGTAAGTACGTGTAAGTGTATATAAGTGCGTGTCAGTGCATGTAAGTACGTGTAAGTGTGTAGAAGTGAGAGTACGTTTGTGTAAGTGGGTGTAAGTGCGTGTAAGTGCGTGGAAGTGCGTGTAAGTGTGTGTAAGTGCGTATAAGTTTGTGTATGTTTGTGTAAGTACGTATAAGTGCGTATAAGTGTGTGCAAGTGCATGTAAGTGTGTGTAAGTGCATGTAAGTGTGTGCAAGTTCATGCAAGTGCGTGTACGTGCGTGCAAGTACGTGTAAGTGCGTGTAAGTGCGTGTACGTGCGTGTATGTATGTGTATGTACGTGTAAGTGCCTCTAAGTGCATGCAAGTACCTGTGAGTGCGTGTAAGCATGTGTGAGTGCGTACAAGTGCGTGTAAGTGCAATTAAGTGCGTGTAAGTTTGTGTAAGTGTGTGTAAGTGTGTGTAAGTGTGTGTAAGTTTGTGTAAGTTTGTGTAAGTGTGTGTAAGTATGTTTAAGTTCGTGTAAGTACATGTAAGTACGTGTGAGTTCGTTTCAGTGCGTGTAAGTATGTGTACGTGCGTGTAAGCACATGTAAGTGCGTGTAAGTGTGTGTAAGTGCGTGTAAGTGTGTGTAAGTGTGTGTAAGTGCCTGTAAGTGTGTGTAAGTATGTGTGAGTACATGTAAGTGTGTGTAAGTGGGTGTAAGTTTGTGTAAGTTCGCGTAAGTGTGTGTACGTTTAAGTTCGTGTAAGTGCGTGTAAGTACGTGTAAGTGCGTGTAAGTACGTGTAAGTGCGTGTAAGTGTGTGTAAGTGTGTGTAAGTGCGTGTAAGTACATGTGAGTACGTGTAAGTGTGTGAGAGTGCATGTAAGTGCGTGTGAGTTTGTGCAAGTGCGTGTAAGTGCGTGTACATTTGTGTAAGTGCGTGTAAGTGTGTGTAAGTATGTGTAAGTGCGTGTAAGTTTGCATAAGTTTGTGTAAGTGCGTGTTAGTTTGTGTAAGTGTGTGTAAGTGCGTATGACTTTGTGTCAGTGCATATAAGTCTGTGTAAGTGTGTGTAAGTGCGTGTAAGTGCATGTTAGTGCGTGTAAGTGCGTGTGAGTACGTGTAAGTGCGTGTAAGTGTGTGTGAGTACGTGTATGTGCGTGTAAGTTCGTGTCAGTGCGTGTAAGTGTGTGTAAGTGCGTGTAAGTGCGTGTAATTATGTGTAAGTACATGTAAGTGCATGTAAATACGTGTAAGTGCGTGTGAGTATGTGTAAGCACGTGTAAGTGCATGCAAGTGCCTGTAAGTACGTGTAAGTGGGTGTACGTTCATATACGTTCGTGTAAGTACGTGTAAGTGCATGTAAGTACATGTAACTGCGTGTAAGTGCGTATAAATGAGTGTAAGTGCATGTAAGTGCGTGTAAGTACATGTAAGTACGTGTAAGTACGTGTAAGTGCATGTACGTGTGTGTAAGTGTGTGTAAGTGTGCGTAAGTATGTGTAAGTGCGTGTAAGTGTGTGTAAGTGTGTGCAAGTGCATGCAAGTTCGTGAAAGTGCGTGTAAGTACGTGTAAGTACGTGTAAGTGCATGTAAGTGTGTGTAAGTACGTGTAACTGCGTGCAAGTGCATGTACGTTCGTGTAAGTTAGTGTAAGTGCGTGTAAGTGTGTATACGTTTGTGTAAGTACGTGTAAGTGCGTGTAAGTGCGTGTGAGTTCATTTCAGTGCGTGTAAGTACGTATAAGTGCATGTAAGTACGTGTAAGTGCGTGTAAGTGCGTGTAAGTATGTGTAAGGGTATGTAAGTGTGTGTGAGTGCGTGTAAGAGCGTGTACGTTTCTGTAAGAGCATGTAAGTTTGTATAAGTACGCGTAAGTGCGTGTAAGTGTGTGTAAGTGCGTATATTTGCGTGTAAGTTCTTGTAAGTTTGTTTAAGTTTGTGTCAGTGCGTGTAAGTTCGTGTAAGTGTGTGTAAGTGCGTGTGACTTTGTGATAGTGCGTGTAAGTGCATGCTACTGCGTGTAAGTACATGTAAGTATGAGTAAGTACGTGTAGGTGTGTGTAAATGCGTGTAAGTGCGTGTGAATGTGTGTAAGTGCATGTGAGTGTGTGTATGTGTGTATAAGTGCATGTAAGTGCGTGTAAGTTTGTGTAAGTGCATGTAAGTGAGTGTACCTTCGTGGAAGTGGGTATAAGTGCGTGTAAACGTGCGTAAGTGCGTGTAAGTTCGTGTCCGTGTGTGTAAGTGCATGTAAGTGAGTGAAAGTGCTTTTAAGTGCGTGTAAGTGCGTGTAAGTGTATGTAAGTACGTGTAAGTACCTGTAAAGTGCATGTAAGTACGTGTAAGTATGTGTAAGTACGTGTAAGTATGTGTAAGTACGTGTAAGTGTGTGTAAGTGTGCGTAAGTGTGTGTAAGTATATGTAAGTGCGTGTAAGTGAGTGCAAGTGCATACAAGTACGTGTAAGTGTGTGTAAGTGTGTGTAAGTACGTGTAAGTACGTGTATGTGTGTGTAAGTGCGTGTACATTCGTGTAAATGCGTGTACATATGTGTAAATGCATGTTAGTGTGTGTAAGTGCGTGTAAGTGCGTGCAAGTGCGTGTAAGTACATATACGTTTGTGTAAGTACGTGTAAGTGCATGTAAGTGTGTGTAAGTGTTTGTAACTACGTGTAAGTGCGTGTAAGTGCATGTAAGTGCGTGTAAGTTTGTGTAAGTGCATATAAGTGCATGTAAGTGTGTGTAAGTGCATGTAAGTGTGTGTAAGTGCGTGTAAGTGCGTGTATGTTTGTGTAAGTGTGTGTAAGTGTGTGTAAGTGTGCGTAAGTGCGTGAAAGTGTGTGTAAGTACGTGTAAGTACATGTAAGTGCGTGTAAGTGTTTGTAAATGCATGTAAGTCCGTGTAAGTGTGTATAAGTATGTGCAAGTGCATGCAAGTACGTGTAAGTACATGTAAGTACGTGTAAGTGCGTTTAAGTGCGTGTAAGTGTGTGTAAGTGCATGTAAGTACGTGTAAATTTGTGTAAGTTCGTGTAAGTGTGTGTAAATGTGTTTATCGTTGTGTAAGTGCGTGTAAGTGCATGTGAGTTCGTGTCAGTGCGTGTAAGTGTGTGTAAGTGCGTGTAAGTGCATGTTAGTGCTTGTAAGTGCATGTAAGTACGCGTAAGTGCGTATAAGTGTGTTTGAGTGTGTGTAGGTGCATGTGAGTGTGTGTAAGTATGTGTAAGTTTTTTTAAGTGCATGTAAGTGCATGTACGTTCGTGTAAATGCATGTAGGTGTGTATAAGTGCGTGTAAGTGCATGTAAGTGCGTGTATGTGCCTGTATTTGCGTGTACGTTTGTGTAAGTTCATGTTAGTTCGAGTAAGTACGTGTAAGCTTGTGCAAGTATGTGTAAGTGTGTGTGAGTTTGTGTCAAGGCGTGTAAGTGCGTGTAAATGCGTGTAAGTGCGTGTAAGTGTGTGTAAGTATGTGTAGGTGTGTGTAAATGCGTGTAAGTGTGTGTGAGTGCGTCTAAGTGCGTGTGAGTGTGTGTAAGTGCGTGTAAGTACATGTAAGTGCATGTAAGTTTGTGTAAGTGCGTGTAAGTGTGTGTAAGTTTGTATAAGGGAGTGTAAGTGCGTGTAAGTACGCGTAAGTGTGTGTAAGTTTGTGTCAGTGCGTGTAAGTGTGTGTAAGTGTGGGTATGTGCGTGTAATTGCGTGTAAGTGCATGTAAGTGCATGTAAATACATGTAAGTGCGTGTGAGTGCATGTAAGTACATGTAAGTGCGTGCAAGTGCGTGTAAGTGTGTGCAAGTGCGTGTAAGTGCGTATAAGTTTGTATAAGTGCTTGTAAGTGCGTGTAAGTATGTGTAAGTGTGTGTAACTGTGTGTAAGTTGCTGTAAGTACGTGTAAGTGTGTGTAAGTGTGTATAAGTGCATGTAAGTGCGTGTAAGTGCGTGTAAGTATGTGTAAGTGCGTGTAAGTGTGTGTAAGCTCATATAAGTGCGTGTGAGTGCGTGTTAGTGCATGAAAGTACGTGAAAGTGTGTGAAAGTGCGTGTAAGTGCGTGTAAGTGCGTGTAAGTACCTGTAAAGTGGGTGTAAGTGTGTGTAAATGCGTGTAAGTACGTGTAAGTGTGCGTAAGTGCGTGTAAGTATGTGTATGTACATGTAAGTGTATGCAAGTGCATACAAGTATGTGTAAGTGCGTGTAAGTCCATGTAAGTGCGTGTAAGTGCGTGTAAGTGCGTGTAAGTGCGTGTAAGTGCGTGTAAGTTTGTGTAAGTATGTGAAAGTATGTGTAAGTGCGTGTTAGTGCGTGTAAGTACGTGTAAGGTCGCGTAAGTGCGTGTAAGTGCGTGTAAGTGCGTGTGAGTATGTGTAAGTGCTTGTGAGTACGTGTAAGTGCGTTTAAGTGCGTGTAAGTGTGTGTAAGTGCGCATAAGTACGTGTAAGTACATGTAAGTGCATGTAAGTTTGTATATGTATGTATAAGTACGTGTAAGTGTGTGTAAGTGCATGTAAGTGCATGTAAGTGCGTGTCAGTGCGTGTAAGTGCGTGAAGAAAATGAGGGATCATTGAATGCTTGAAGACTTTATCCTTGGTAGCCAGACCAGTCACAAATCAAATCTAGTGATCAGAGAGAGAGCACCAGCCATACACAGATGGCACCAGATCACAACCCAGTGACACAAGAGGAGAGAATATTGTCTTGATAAAATAGCGACTGACAGAAGTAAGTACAAGTGAGCAAATAAAAGGATTTATGTGGTACTGTCGCGGTTCATGTCTTTGCCACTCTGTGTACCGCCGCAGGCTCCGTAAGTGTGCCGCCGGAGGCGCCTTTCAAACATTCTTCACTTTGGGGTGCGGTCACATCGCATCTGGTCTCAGCTTCTCGAACCTCCCCTGTTCTTGGTATCGATCTTCATTTATGCATTCGTCGCTGACCGTCGATGCAGATATGATCAAGAGAAATCACCCGTTGATTAATCGATCAATAGATTGATAATCGATAATAGTCCGAGACCTGTCCGGTGTCCTCTGTGTCTGTCGCCTCGGTGTATGCTGGCGATGGTCCATGTCAGCACACCTTGCTCCTCCCGTTGTTTCGGAACCATTCCGCTCGCATCTGCAATTCCCACTTGGACATATACTGTTGATGAGCTGATACCTCTCGAACAACAGGTACAAAGTGGACAGGGCGGGGCATGGGATTACCCTCCCTCCTGATCCCAGCAGGCAGTAGGCAGGGTAGGGTAGCTAGCAGAGGGCCAGGGGAGAGAGTGGCCCCTCTCCCCTGGCCCTCTGTTTTGCTCCTCTACTTTTGCCCTTTTTGTCATTGTGCACACATACCCAGAAAACTCCTATTTCCAAAATTTCTTCCCCTTGTGTGTCAATGACTAACCCCAAAACGAAACAGCAGGAAAACAAAAGAAAAGGTAAAAGTCCTCTCCCAAGTCCCCCCATTATCTATGGATACTACACTTTTGTTTTGGTGGGTATTTGTTCTTCTGCACTCATCCTCTCTCATGGTCTCAGCTTTGCATTGAGTGAGCCATGTCACATGGATCTCTATGCTCCATCTCCACTTGCCTCACGTGTGTGTGTGTGTGTGTTGTTATGATCCAAGGGAAGAGGGATGCGATACGCATGTGAGTGCAAGTGCGAGTGTTCATTCTCTCAGTTGCCACCTCATTGGGGGTCATAGTTACAGGAATCATACTTATATGGTCATTCCCATGAGGTTGTAGAGT
Organism: Penium margaritaceum; assembly: GCA_023375785.1. Taxonomy (NCBI): domain Eukaryota; kingdom Viridiplantae; phylum Streptophyta; class Zygnematophyceae; order Desmidiales; family Peniaceae; genus Penium; species Penium margaritaceum. The sequence goes on along the minus strand of SZWC01008438.1, from coordinate 44,570 downwards.
GCGTCATGCTGTTTGTGATCAAGAGCCTTAGTGAACAGATCTGCCACCTGCTCCTTTGTTCCGACGTGCTCCAGAAGCACTTCACCATCAGCCACTGCATCTCTCACATAGTGGTACTGACGTTTGACATGTTTCGTTTGATCATGTAGAACAGGATCTTCACTCAGTGCAATGGTGCCCTTGTTGTCACAGTGCGGAGTTGTCGGTTCCAGCTGATTGAAGCCTAGTTCACCCAGAAGCATTCTGAGCCATACTGCTTCCCTCGTGGCTTCACTTGCAGCAATGTACTCTGCTTCCGTGGAGGACAGTGCCACCACGGATTGCTTTTTGGACCGCCAGCTCATGGGACCTCCAGCCAGGAGAAAAACCTACCCTGATGTGGACTTGCTTGTTGTTTTATCTCCAGAAAGGTCAGAGTCACAGTAGCCAGTGAGAGTCACGGTGGCCCGTGGTGTGTATGGAATCTTCAATGCAGAGGAGCACCGTAGATACTTGATGCAGCGCTTGGCCTGGAGTACATGGGCCTTGGTTGGTGCTTTGCAGCCTTGGCTGAGTAGACCAACGGCGCAGGACAAGTCGGGGCGTGTCCCAACTGAAGCATACATGAGCAATCCCACCAGGCTGGGATATGTGTGAGCATCAGCCACTTTGGCCAGCATATCTGCAGTCACGCTGTTGGTAAGGCCATGGTTAAGTGTGAGTGGCGTAGCCGTCGGCCGAGGTTGGTCCAGGCTGAACTTGGAGGCCATGCGTTTGACATAGGAGTCTTGTGACAGGGTGACAGCAGAGGCGTCTTGGCAGACCTGGATGCCGAGGTAATACTTCAGCGGACCCATGTCAGTCATTTCAAAGGTGGTGGTCAACGCCTGTTTGAAGGTAGAGATCTCAGCCATGTCACTGCCAAACAGAATGATATCATCGACGTAGAGGATCACACCAAGATGACCATTGTAGTAGACACTGTGATCAGAGTGGAGTTGGTGCAGGTCATGCTGAAGAAAGAAATCATGGATCTTCTTGTTCCATTGCCGCGGCGCCTGTTTGAGACCGTAGAGGGCTTTGCGCAACCGACACACCAAGTTTTCCTCCCCTGGTTGTGTGAAGCCCTCCGGTTGAGACATGAACACTTCTTCCTCCAAGTCTCCATTGAGGAAGGCAGACTTGACATCCATTTGGTGGAGGTGCCAGCCTTGGCTGGCGGCAAGCGCCATGATAACACGAATGGAGGATTACTTCGCCATGGGAGCAAACGTGTCGCTGTAGTTAACTCCACGAACCTGGCTGAAACCACGAGCCACAAGGCGCGCCTTGTAGCAACAGGGCTTGCCATCAGCATCCAGCTTCGTCTTGAAGATCCATTTGCACGTGACGACAGGAGTACCCGGGGGAAGGGGGACCAGATCCCAGGTGCCTTGCTTGGGAAGCTGTACAAATTCTTCAACAGCTGCAGCCTGCCATTCAGCAGCTCAGGGCGAGAGAGGGCATCTTGGTAGCTGATAGGGTCAACAATCTAGGTCACCAGAGCCGCATCAAGGAGGTCAGAGAAGGACTTGGTGTCTTCCAGAACCGCTGCAAGCTCAGCAAGACCTGTAAAGGGGGAAGAACGGCGGGGCTGCTGGCCGGGTTGCCAACCGCGAGGATGGCGGGGGTTCGGTCGTGGTTGGCGTTCAAGTGGAGGATCAACAGGCAGATGGGGCAGCACGGGTGGGAGAACACCCTGATGGTCGTCGGGTTCGAGATCCACCACAACCTTCTGAACATCTGGAGGTGGTGGGTCATTGATGGGAATTGTGGTCCACCCTGGTTCCGGAAGGGATGGTGCAGATACTGATGAAGCAGGACGGCGCTCATCAAAGCGCACACTGCGACTGCAAAAGATGACCTTGGTTTGTGGATGATAAAGTCTGTATGCTTGGCCAGCTGCCTCGTAGCCAACAAGGATGCCCTTCCGGTAATGAGGGGAAAGTTTCTCCCGACACGTACGATGGACCCAAGCATAGCTGGCACAGCCGAAGACGCAAAGATAACTGACGTCTGGTCGATGGCCTGTCCAGGCTTTGAACGGTGAGATAGCATGGAACAGCTGATGGTAGGATACAAGGTTGTGAATGTGTGCTGCGGTGTTGATGGTCTCCGCCCAGAAGGTAGGGGGAAGGTTGGCATCATGCAGCATGGATCTGGCCTTGTCCAAAAGTGTCCGGTTCATGCGTTCTGCCTTACCATTCTTCTGCGGAGTAAGAGGTACTGTGGCCTCCTGGAAGATGGCCTTTGTTTTGAAAAAAGAGCCAAGAGTGTGGTTGAAGAACTCTGTGCCGTTGTCAGAGCGGAATCGCTTGATGGTGAGCCCAGTTTCATTCTCAATCTGTTTGGTTCAGGGGATGATGATGTCTGCAGCTTCCGATTTATGACAGAGAAAACGAGCCCATGTGTAGTGAGTCTGATCATCAATGAGGACGAGGACGTACTGCTTCCCTGAAAAAGAGGGAGTTTTGATGTAGCAGAGGTCCATGTGAATCAGCTCCAACTTTGTTGTAGGTCTGGCAGGAGGATGGCTGTCAAAAGAGTCCTGACATTGCTAGCCAGCTAGGCAACACTCACAGACGCTTCCAATGGCTGGAGGGGTGAGAGTGGCTGGCAGAGAGTGTGACATATTCTCTTGAGACATGTTGGCCAACGTTGAATAGCCAATATGTCCCAATCTGCGGTGCCAGAGTTCAGCTGTAGACTGTGTGCCAGATGATGATGATGAAGTTAGCGAAGCATCATTTGATGTAGCAGCAGCAAAAACCAGTTCGGGCTGCGAGTGATCTGCTGCTTCATCCACAGTGTGAAGTATGGTCAAGTTTCCTCTGCGACGTGCACAAGCTGCCAGATTGCCTTTTGAAGTATAGACCTTGCAGCTTTTGTCGAGGTCAAAAATGACTCGATAACCTTTGTCGTTCAGCTTTGTCACGGTGAGACGATTTGCGGAGAGATCAGGAACATAGAGAACATCATCCAATAGTATTGAAACTGGTTTTCCCTTGAGATGGATAGTGATCTTGACAGTGCCTGTTGTGGTTCCTGGGATTATCCTCCCTTAGCCCAGGCGAACTGCTTTTGGAGGATTCAACGGAGTTAGTTTGATGAACCAGTTTTTGTTGCTGGTCATGTGTTGTGTGCAGCCTGAGTCAATAATCCAAGCCAGTATGCCGGCCGCCTAGAGAAAAGCGCTTTCAATGGAGCAGAACACGAGTTCCTCCATAGCCAGTTTGCCAGACGGCTTAAATTATGGCTCACCACCTGATGGAGTTGGTTGGTCAAGATCATCAAAGGTCCGGTCGTGATCAGCTTCCAAACTTGTCAGAGTAGGTGGGGATGGTGATGTTGGAGGTGATGCTGAGGAGTTGCTGCGGGCATCTTGTGCAAGCATGGCTTGTTGAGACGGCGGCCTGAATTGTGCTCGTTTAGGACAAAAGCGGTTGATATGCCCAAGATTGCCGCAGTTCCAGAACTGGACATGAGCCATGGCTCCTGTTCCTGGAGATCCAAATGGGCCCTGTTGTTTTTGTCTTTGTCTTGGTGGTGATGTGTGATGTTGATGTTGTTGTGGTTGTACAGGGTTGCTCATAGTGGCAAGTCGTCCCTGTCCATAGCCTGGAGCACCAGAATGCTGTTGATGATTTAAGTGCGTTCTCTTGAAGCCTCCCTTTTGAAAACGAGAGTAGAATGCTGAGTCGGGAGCTCCATTGTCACGATTAAAATTTTCTTCTGCTCTGAAAATGGAGTCGCATACACCTTCAAGGGTTAGTGCAAATGATGGAAGAGGGACATGTGGTTGTGGAATGATTTGCCCTCCTTGACCAGCTGCAACTGCTCCCTGGGCTCCGCCTCCTCCCTGTGCCACATTGTTGTTGTTGTGTTCAAGTTGTTGTAGGCGAATCTCTTGTTGATGAATCTTCTGTGCTTGCTCTTGAATCTGCTTGTCTACTGCCAGACCTTGCTCTTCAGACACAAGCACTTGATCAACGGTCCGGTTGAACCGTTCAGGAAGGCTCCCAAGGAGTTTGTGAACCACCTGCGCTTCTGGAATGGTTTGGCCCATGGTAGCAATGTGCTCAACCAACGCTTTCAGATGTGCCACATGATCATCAAGTTTGGTCTCAGTCTCCATCTTCAATGAATAGAATCCATTGAGTAGCGCCATTTTTTCTTGTTCACTCATCTTGTCATATCTGTCCTTGAGGGTTTTCCAGGCCTTCCTTGGGTTCAGGTCAGGGTTTCCTTCCCTGATAAGGAACTTCAGTCTCTCTTTCACTTGCATTGCAAGGAGTGCAAATGCTTTCTCCTCCTTCCGCCGCCAGGCTGTCTTCTCCTCCGGGGTGGCACTGGGATCCAGCAGTTATGTTGGAGGGTCAGAGACCACCCCCCATAGTCCCTTTGCCAAGAAGACCATACGCATGTTCAAGGAGAATTCATGGTATTTGTTGCCATCAAAAACCTCAATTTTGAAGTGGTATGCCACAGATCCAACAGCCATTGTGGCAGAAGCAGGGGCGGAAGCAACTGCATCTGATGCTGTTTTATGTCAGTGTTGATTCAAGACATCTCCTGTCCTCAAACCACGGCTTGTACTCAAGGTTGACTCTTCAAACAGCACACATGCTCTGTTACCAAGTAAAGTAAATGAGGGATCGTTGAATGCTTGAAGAGTTTATCCTTGGTAGCCAGACCAGTCACAAATTAATTCTTGTGATCAGAGAGAGAGCACCAGCCATACACAGATGGCACCAGATCACAACCCAGTGACACCAGAGGAGAGAATATTGTCTTGATAAAATAGCGACTGACAGAAGTAAGTACAAGTGAGCAAATAATAGGATTTATGTGGCACTGCCGCGGTTCATGTCTATGCAACTCTGTGTACCGAGGCAGGCTCCGTAAGTGTGCTGCCGGAGGCGCCTTTCAAACATTCTTCACTTGGGGGTGCAGTCACATCGCATCTGGTCTCAGCTTCTCGAACCTCCCCTGTTCTTGGTATGGATCTTCATTTATGCATTGGTTGCTGCCGTCGATGCAGATATGATCAAGAGAAATCACCCGTCGATTAGTCGATCAATAGATCGATAATCGATAATAGTCCGAGACCTGTCCGGTATCCTCTGTGTCTGTCGCCTCAGTGTATGCTGCTCATGGTCCACGTCAGCACACCTTGCTCCTCCCCTTGTTTCGGAACCATTCCGCTTGCATCTGCAATTCCCACTTGGACATATACTGTTGATGAGCTGATACCTCTCGAACAACAGGTACAAAGTGGACAGGGCGGGGGGCATGGGATTATCCTCCCTCCTGATCCCAGCAGGCAGTAGGTAGGGTAGGGTAGCTAGCAGAGGGTCAGGGGAGAGAGTAGCGCCTCTCCCCTGGCCCTCTGTTTTGCTCCTCTATTTTTGCCCTTTTTGTCATCGTGCACACATACCCAGAAAACTCCTATTTCCAACACGTGTAAGTACGTGTAAGTGCATGTAAGTTTGTATAAGTACGTATAAGTACGTGTAATTTCGTGTAAGTGCGTGTAAGTGCGTGTAAGTACGTGTAAGTGCGTGTAAGTGCGTGTAAGTGCTTGTAAGTGTGTGTAAGTGTGTGCAAGGGCATGCAAGTACGTATCACTACGTGTAAGTGCGTATAAGTGCGTATAAGTGCGTATAAGTGCACATAAGTGCGTGTAAGTGCGTGTAAGTATGTCTAAGTGTACGTTAGTGTATGTAAGTGCATATAAGTACGTGGAGGTGCATGTAAGTGCGTGTAAGTACGTATACGTTTGTGTAAGTGCGTGTAAGTGCGTGTAAGTGCGTGTTAGTACGTGTAACTGCGTGTAAGTGCGTGTAAGTGCGTATAAGTGCCTGTAAGTATGTGTAAGTGTGTGTAAGTACCTATACGTACATGTAAGTATGTGTAAGTGCGTGCCAATGCACGTTAGTGTGTGTAAGTTTGTGTAAGTGCGTGTAAGTACGTATAAGTGCGTGTAAGTGTATATAAGTGCGTGTAAGTGCGTGTAAGTGTGTGTAAGTGCGTGTAAGTGCGTGTAAGTACGTGTAAGTGCATGTACGTGTGTATAAGTATGTGTAAGTGGGTGTAAGTACGTGTGAGTTCGTGTCAGTAAGTGTAAGTGCGTGTAAGTGCGTGTAAGCATGTGTAAGTGCGTGTAAGTGTGTGTAAGTGCGTGTACGTGCGTGTAAGTGCATGTAAGTGCATGTGAGTGCATGTAAGTTTGTGTAAGTGTGCATAAGTGCACATAAGTGCGTGTAAGTTTGTGTTAGTGCATGTAAGTACGTATAAGTGCGTGTAAGTGCGTGTAATTGTGTGTAAGTGCATGTAAGTGCATGTAAATGCGTGTAAGTGCGTGTGAGTGCGTTTATGTGTGTGTTAGTGCGTGCAAGTGCGTGTAAGTGCGTGTTAGTGTGTGTAAGTGCGTATTAGTTGGTGTAAGTGCGTATAAGTGCATGTAAGTACATGTAAGTGCGTGTAACTGCGTGTAAGTGTGTGTAAGTGCGTGTAAGTGCGTTTAAGTTTGTGTAAGTGCGTGTAAGTGCGTGTAAGTGCATATAAGTACATGTAAGTACGTGTAAGTGCGTGTAAGTGCATGTAAGTTTGTGTAAGTGTGTGTAAGTGCTTGAAAGTGCGTGTAAGTGCGTGAAAGTGCGTATAAGTACGTGTAAGTGCGTGTAAGTGCTTGTAAGTACGTGTAAGTGCATGTAAGTGCCTGTATGTGCGTGTAAGTGTGTGTAAGTAGGTGTAAGTACACATAAGTATGTGTAAGTATGTGTAAGTGCGTGTACGTGCGTGCAAGTGCATGCAAGTGCGTGTAAGTGCGTAGAAGTACGTGTAAGTGCGCGCAAGTGCGTGTTAGTGTGTGTAAGTGCGTGTAAGTGCGTGTAAGTTCGTGTGAGTTCATGTAAGTGCGTGTAAGTGTGTATACATTTGTGTAGGTGCGTGTAAGTACGTGTGATTTTGTGTGAGTGTGTGTAAGTATGTGTAAGTGTGTGTACGTACGTGTAAGTGCGTGTAAGTACGTGTAAGTGCGTGTAATTGCGTGTAAGTTCCTGTAAGTTTGTGTAAGTTTGTGTAAGTGCGTGTAAGCTTGTGTAAGTGCGTGTAAGTACGTATGAGTTTGTGTGAGTGCGTGTAAGTACGTGTAAGTACGTGTAAGTGCGTGTAAGTGTGTGTAGGTGCGTGTAAATGCGTGTAAGTGTGTGTGAGTGCGTGTAAGTGCGTGTGAGTGCGTGTAAGTGCGTATAAGTGGAAGCGTCTGTGAGTGTTGCCTGGCTGGCTAGCAATGTCAGGACTCTTTTGACAGCCATCCTCCTGCCAGACCTACAACAAAGTTGGAGCTGATTCACATGGACCTCTGCTACATCAAAACTCCCTCGTTGTCTGGGAAGCAGTACTTCCTCGTCCTCATTGATGATCAGACTCACTACACATGGATTCGTTTTCTCCGTCATAAATCTGAAGCCGCAGACATCGTCATTGCCTGGACCAAACAGATTGAGAACGAAACCGGACTCACCATCAAGCGATTTCGCTCTGACAACGGCATAGATTTCTTCAACCACACTCTCATCTCTATTTGCAAAACAAATGGCATCTGCCAGGAGGCCACAGTACCTCTTACTCCGCAGCAGAATGGTAAGGCAGAACGTATGAACCGGACACTTTTGGACAAGGCCAGATCCATGCTGCAAGATGCCAACCTTCCCCTTACCTTCTGGGCTTGGGAGAGGACTTTAACCTTTTATTTTGTTTTCCCGCTGTTTCGTTTTAGGATTAGTCATTGACACATAAGGGGAGGAAATGTTGGAAATAGGATTTTTCTGGGTGTGTGTGCACAATGACAAAAAAGGCAAAAGTAGAGGAGCAAAACAGAGGGCCAGGGGAGAGGCGCCATTCTCTTCCCTGACCCTCCGCTAGCTACCCTTCCCTACCTACTGCCTGCTGGGATCAGGAGGGAGGGTAATCCCATGCCCCGCCCTGTCCACTCTGTACCTGCTGTTCAAGAGGTATCAGCTCATCAATAGTATATGTCCAAGTGGGAATTGCACATGCAAGCGGAATGGTTCCGAGACAAGAGGAGGAGCGAGGTGTGCTGACGTGGACCATCGGCAGCATACACCAAGGCGACAGACACAGAGGACACCGGACAGGTCTCGGACTATTATCGATTATCGATCTATTGATCGATTAATCGACGGGTGATTTCTCTTGATCATATCTGCATCGACGGTCAGCGGCCAATGCATAAATGAAGATCGATACAAAGAACAGGGGAGGTTCGAGAAGCTGAGACCAGATGCGATGTGACCGCACCCCCAAGTGAAGAATGTTTGAAAGGCCCCTCCGGCGGCACCCTTGCAGGGCCTGCCGCGGTACACAGAGTGGCAGAGACATGAACCGCGGCAGTGCCACATAAATCCTGTTATTCGCTCACTTGTACTTACTTCTGTCAGTCGCTTTTTTATCAAGACAATATTCTCTCCTCTGGTGTCACAGGGTTGTGATCTGGTGCCATCTGTGTATGGCTGGTGCTCTCTCTCTCTCTGATCACTGGAATTAACTTGTGACTGGTCTGGCTACCAAGGATAAACTCCTCAAGCATTCAACGATCCCTCATTTTCTTAACTGAGAATGAAACCGGGCTCACCATCAAGCAATTCCGCTCTGACAATGGCACAGAGTTCTTCAACCACACTCTCAGCTCTTTTTGCAAAAAAAAAGGGCATCTGCCACGTACTTACACACACTTACACGTACTTACACGCACTTACACGCACTTACACGTACTTACACGCACTTACACACACTGAAACAAACTCACACGCACTTACAACCACGTATACAAACTTACACATACTTACACAAACTTACACGAGCTTACATGAACTTACACGCAAGTACACGCACTTACACGCACTTAAACGTACTTACACGCACTTACACAAACTTACACGCACTTACACAAATGTACACGTACTTACACATTCTTACACTAACTTACACACCCTCACACACACTTACACGCACTGACACGCACTTACACACACTTATACACACTGACACAAACTCACATGCACTTACACAATCTTACACGAACATACACACACTTACACGCACTCACACGAACTTACACAAACTTACAAGCACTTACACACACTTACACTCACGTACCCGCACTTACACGCACTTACACGCACTTACACGCACTTACACAATCTTACACACACTTATACGTACTTACACCAATGTACACACTTACACGCACTTACACAAACTTACACGCAGTTACATTCAATCACACAAACTCACACCCACTCACACGTACTTACACATACTTACACACACTTACACGTACTTACACATACTTACACATGCTTACACGCACTTACACGAACTTACACGCACTGATACAAACTCACACATACTTACACCCACTTACACGCACTTACATACACTTACATGCACTTACACGTACTTACACGCACTTACACGCACTTATACATACTTACACATACTTACACATACTTACACGCACTTACACACAATTACACACACTTAAAAACACTTACACGCACTTAGACGAACGTACACGCACTGGCGTGTACTGGCATGGACTTACACGTACTTATACACACTTATACGCACTTACACGCACTTACAAGCACTTGCACGCACTTATTCGCACTTACACGCACTTACACGCAGTTACATGCACTTACACAAATGTATACATACTTACACGCACTTACAGGCACCTCCACATACTTACACGCACTTACACACACTAACGCACACTTACACATACTTACACATACTAACACGCACTTATACGCACTTGCACGCACGTATACGCACTTACACGTATTTACACGCACTTGCATGCACTTACACTCACTTACACGCACTTACAGGCACTTACACACACTTCTACGCACTTACACATAATTACACGCACTTATACGCACTTACACACACTTACACGAACTTACACGCACGTACATGCACTTACACAAACTTACACATGCTTATACGTACTTATACAAACTTACATGCACTTACACGTACTTACACATAACTACACGTACTTACACACACAAACACGCACTTACACGCACTTACACGTACTTACACGCACTTACACATACTTACACGCACTTACACGAACTTACACGCACTTACACAAACATACACCCACTTTTACACAGTAACACGTACTTACACATACTTACACGCTTTTACACAAACTTACATGCTTTAACACGTACTTACACGCACTTACACGCACTTAAACACACTTACACATATTAGCATGTACTTGCACACACATTCACGTACTTACACGTACTTACACGCACTTACACGCACTTATAGGCACTTACATGCACTTACACCCACTTAAACGAACTTACACACACTTACACGCACTTACACATACTCACATGCACTTACATGCACGTATACGTACTTTCACGTACTTACACGCACTTACACACACTTACATGCACTTACATGCACTTACACTAACTTATACGCACTTACACGTACGTAAACACACTTACACGCACTTGCACGCACTTACATACACAGTTACACACACTTACACGTACTTACACGTACTTACACGTACTTACATGCACTAATACGCACTTACACGCACTTATACCCACGTACATGACATACAAGTACTTACACGCACTTAGACAAACTTACACGTACTTACATGCACTTACACGTACTTACACGCACTCACACGCACTTACACACACTCACACGCACTTACACACATTTACACACACCTACTCACACTTACACGCACTTACACGCACTTACACGCACTTACACGTACTTACACGCACTGATACAAACTCACACACACTTATACGCACTTACACAAGCTTACACGCACTTACACAAACTAACACAAACTTTCACAAAGGTACACGCAAATACACATACTTACACACACTTACACGTACTTACACGCACTTATACACACTTACACGCACTGACTCGAACTCACACGCACTTCCACACACTTATACAAACTTAGATGAACTTACACGCACTTACACGCACTCACACGCACTTACACGCACTTACACGCACTTACACGCACTTACACGCACTTACACGCACTTACATGCACTTACACGCAATGACACAAACTCACACGTACTTACACGCACTTACACAAACGTATACACACTTACAAACACTTACACAAATTTACACAAACTTACACGCACTTACATGTACATAGACGCACATACACGCACTTACACGTACTTACACGCACTTACACGTACTTACACGCACTTAAACGCACTTGTATGATCTTGCACACACTGACACGCACTTACACACACTTACACATACTTACGCGTACTTACACACACTTACACCCACATACACACACTTACACGCACTTACACACACTTACACGCACTAACACGCACTTACATGCACTTACACGGACTTACACGTAATTTCACGCACTTACACGTACTTAAACGTACTTACACGCAATTACACAAACTTACACACACTTACACGCACTTACACGTACTTACACGTACTTACACGCACTTACACATAGTTACACGTACTTACACGCACTTACACGCACTTATACGCACTTACACAAACTTTAATGCACTTACATACACTTACACACACTTCCACGTACTCACACGCACTTACACGCACTAACACGTACTTAAACGTACTTACACATACTTACATGCACTAACATGCACTTACACACACTTACACACACTTACACGCACTTACACGCACTGACACGAACTCACACACACTTACACGCACTTACACAAACGTATACGCACTTACACAAACTTACATGAACTTACACATACGTACATGCACTCACACACACTTACACGCACTCACACGTACTTACACACACTCACACACAATTACACACACTTACACGCACTTACAGATACTTACACGCACTTACACGTACCTATACGCACTGACACGAACTCACACGTACTTACACACACTTATACAAACTTACACACACTTACACGCACTTACACGAACTTACACAAACTTACACACACTTACACACACTTACACGCACTTACATGCACTTACACGTACTTACACAGACTCACACATACTTACACGCACTTAAACATACTTACACACACTTACACGCACTTACACGCACTTACACGCACTTATATGCACTTACACAAACTTACACGTACTTACACGCACGTCTACGCACTTCCACGTACTTACACGCACTTACACGCACTAACACGCACTTACACATTCTTACACGCACTTACATGCGCTTACACGTACTTACATGCACTTACACGCACTTACACGCACTTACATGCACTTACACGCACATACACACACTTACACGTACTTACACGCACTTACATGCACTTACACGTACTTATACGCACTTACACGAACTTACACACACTTACACGCACTTACACGCACTTCCACGTACTTATACGCACTTACACGTACTAACACGCACTTACACATACTTACACGCACTTACAAGCACTTACACGCACTTGCACGCACTTACACACACTTACACGTACCTGCATGCACGTGCACACACTTACACATACTTACGTGTACTTACACGCACATATACGCACTGACACGAACTTACACGCACTTACACGCACTTGTCGGAATCTTTATCAAGAACCACACGGCCCAACCAGGTTTGTCTTGGCGTAACCCAACTCTCCCATGGACGCCCACCCAACGAGAGATGGAAAAGCCAGGCGGATCCCGGCTCACCTACCGCGTCCTGCTGACCAAACGGCTCAGAAGGCATGACCAATCAGACTCCTCTGGTCTAACCATCCAGCTGTCCAAACACACCACGTCCAACGCCAACGGACCTC
>SZWC01008438.1:9099-28236 GCA_023375785.1 Penium margaritaceum | reverse complement strand
TTGCAAGCCGTGTGCTCTTGAAGGGGGCTGTCGGAATCTATATCAAGAACCACACGGCCCAACCAGGTTCGTCTTGGCGTAACCCAACTCTCCCATGGACGCCCACCCAACGAGAGATGGAAAAGCCAGGCGGATCCCGGCTCACCTACCGCGTCCTGCTGACCAAACGGCTCAGAAGGCATGACCAATCAGACTCCTCTGGTCTAACCATCCAGCTGTCCAAACACACCACGTCCAACGCCAACGGACCTCCAACATCACGTATGGACCAGCAAGATCTGCCGACGGCAGCCCTGCTCCCTGGTCCATTCTCCGTGGCAACATCCAAGGCTCGGAAGAAAAAGCACGTCCTCAACTCAACCTGGGAAGGCTCCCCAGAGCACAAGTTCATGTGGGGCCGCACCGCGCCCACGCACCGCGAAAACACCGAAGCAGCACCAGCAGCACACTATCGGCTGCGGCTGCACATCTCACACCGCCCGCCCTAATGGGTGTAGGTGACTGTACTCTGTACTCTAGGCTTAGACCTATCTAGTACTAATGGCAGTAGAACTCATGTACTCAATTACCTCAGTCAATTCCTCCTTAATTTCCTTCATCATCATTGCCTCCGTTCAATTGCCATTCCTCGCCTCATCGCCTTCATCCCTTTGATCGTCGCCTCCGCTCAATCATCTATCAGTTCTGCAAAGTGCATTGAGACCTAAGCTGCCATCAGATCCTTGCTCGCGCTTCTCACATCTCAGAGTGATCATTCGCTGTGGAACCCAAACCGCGGTGTCCGTCCGTCTGCGCTTCGGTCCCCAACGTCTCTTCATTACTGAAAGTGCCGCTCTTGATCACTCATCCTTAGCGCTTCGTCGCTTCCGCTCCTCGCGCTGTCATCCCCTATTTGTGTACTTCTGTTCCTATTGTGACGTCATCTTCCGTCAGCCTTCTGCATCTTCGTGGTAGCTTCTGCGCCACTTGCTCCCCTGCATATTCCGATGCTCCCATTTTCACGACAGCAATTACACGCACTTACGCACACTTATACATACTTACACACAGTTACACACACTTACATGCATTTATACGTACATACACGCACTTACACGAACTTATACGCAGTTACACGTACTTACACACACTCACATGCACTTACACACATTTACATGCACTTACATGCACTTACACACAATTACACGCACATACCCACACTTACATGCACTTACACGCACTGACACAAACTTACACGTACTTACGCGCACTTACACACACTTATACCCACTTACACGAACATACATGCACTTACATGCACATACACAAACTTACACGCACTTACATGCACTTACACACACTTACACACACTCACATGCACTTACACGCACTCACATGTACTTACACGTATTTACACACACCTACACGCACATACAAGTACTTACACGCACTTACACACACTAACACGCACTTACACACACTGACACGAGCTCTCACACACTTACACGCACTTACATAAACTTACACATACTTACACGAACTTACACGCAAATACACGCACTTACACGCACTTACACGCACTTACATGCACTTATACCCACTTACATGCACTTATACGAACGTTCACGCACTTACACGCACTTACATGAACTTACACGTATTTACACACACTCACACGCACTCACACACACTCACACGCACATTCACATACCTACACAAACTTATACGCACTTACACGCACTTACACACACTTACACGCACTTACACACACTGACACGAACTCACACGCACTTACACACACTTCTATGAACTTATACACACTTACAGGCACTTACAAAAACTTACACAAACGTACACATATGTACACGAACTTACACACACTTACACGCACTTACACACACATACACGCACTTACATGTACTTACATGCACTTTAACATACTTGCATGCACTTGCAAACACTTACACACACTTACACGTACTTAATCATACCTACGTGCACATACACGCACTTACACACACTTACATGCACCTACACACACTTACACATACTTACACACACTTACACACACTTACACGTACTAACATGCACTTACACGTACTTACGCACACTTTCACGCACTTACACGCACTTACACGCACTTACACGCACTTACACGTACTTACATGCACTGACACGTACTTACACGCACTTACACACACTTACATAAACGTACACGCACTTACACGTACTTACACGTACTTACACGTAGTTACACGCACTTACAAGCACTTACATGCACTTACACGTCCTTACACAAACGTATACACACTTACACATACTTAAACGTACTTATACGTACTTGCACGTACTTACATGCACTTACACGCACTCGTACACACTTACGTGTATTTACATGCACTTACATGCACTTACATGCAATTACACGCACTTACACACACTTACACGTACTTACACACACTGACACAAGCTTACACGTACTTACGCTCACTTATACACACTTATACGCACTTACACAAATGTACACACACTTACACGCACTTACACAAACTTACATGCACTTACATGCACTTACACACACTTCCACAGACTCACACGCACTTACATGTACTCACACGCACTTACACGTACTTACACGTACTTACACACACTAACATGCACTTACACGCACTTACACGCACTTACATGCACTTAAATGCACTGACACAAATTCACACGTACTTACACAAACTTACACGCACTTGTACAAACTTACACCAACTTACACGCACTTACACGTACTTACACACACTTACACGTACTTACACGAACGTACACGCACTTACACACACTTGCACAAACTTACATGCACTTACATGCACTCACACAAACGTACATGCACTCACACGTACTTACACGCACTTACACGTATTTACACATACTTACAAGAACCTACACGTGCTTACAGGCACTTACACGCACTTACACGCACTGACACAAACTCACACATACTTACACCCACGTACACAAACTTACACACACTTACACGCACTTACACGAACGTACACGAACTTACACACACTTACACGCACTTACACGTACTTACACGCACTTACACGTACTTACACGTACTTACACACACTTACACACACATACACGCACTTACACGCAACTACACGCACTTACACGCACTTACACGCACTTACACACACTTATATGCACTTACACAAACTTACACGTACTAGCACCCATTGGCACACACTTACACGCACTTACACGTATTTACATGCAAGTACACGCATTTACATGCACTTACACGCACTTACACGCACGTATACGTACTTACATGAACTGACACGTACTTACACGCACTCATACGTACTTACACGAACTTACACGCACTTACACGCACTTACACACACTTCCAGGTTCTTAACACTAACTTACACGCACTAACACGCACTTACACATACTTACATGCACTTACACACACTTACATGCACTTACACGTACTTGCACGCACTTACACGCATTTACACGCACTTGCATGCACTTGCACACACTTACATGTACTTACACGCACTTACACGCACTTACACAAACTTACACACACTTACAAAAACTTACATGCCCTTACACGTACTTACACGCACTTACACACACTTACACACGCTTACGCGTACTTACATGAACTTACACGCACTTATACATATTTATACAAACTTACATGCACTTACATGTACTTACACATATATACACATACTTACACACACTTACACGCACTTACACATACTTACACGCACTTACACGCACTTACATGTACTTACACAAACTTACACGTTCTTACACACACTAACACGCACTTACACATACTTATACACACTTACACGAACTTACACGCACTTACATCCACTTACACGCACTTACACGCATTTACATGCACTTAAACGTACTTGCATGCAGTTGCACACACTTACACGGACTTATACGTACTTATACGCACTTACATGCACTTACACGCACTTACACGTACTTACACGCACTTATACGCACTTATACGTACTTACATGCACTTACGTGCACTTACACGCAGTTGGAAGCACTTACACGTACTTTCACGTACTTACACACACTAACACACACCTATATACACTTACATGTACTTACACGCACTTACATACACTTACATGCACTTACACGTACTTACACGTACTTACATGCACTTACAAACACTTACACGCACTTACACGCACTAACACACAGTTACACATACTTACACACACTTACACATACTTACACACACTTACACAAACGTATACACATTTACACGCACTTACATGCACTTTCACGCACTTGTACGCATGTACACGTACTTACACGCACTCACACCCATTTACACGCATTTACATGTAATTACATACACTTACACGCAATTACACACACATACCCACACTTAAACGCACCAACACACACTGACACAAACTTACACGCACTTCCGCGCACTTATACGCACTTACTACAACTTACACTAACGTACATGCACTTACACGCACACCACAAACTTAAACACACTTACATACACTTATACGCACTTACAGGCACTCACACACACTTACACACACTCACACGCACTTACACGCATTTACAGACACCTACACACACTTATACACACTTATACGCACTTACAGGCACTTAGACACACTTAAACGTACTGACACGAACTCACACACACTGACACGCACTTACACAAACGTACACACAAATACACGCACTTACACGCACTTACACACACTTACACGTACTTATGCACACTTATATGCACTTACACCAACGTACACGTACTTACACACGCTTAAACGAACTTACACGTACTTATACGTACTCACACACACTTATACGCACTCATACACACTTACACACACTTACACATACTTACACGAACTTACACACTTATACGCACTTATACGTACTTATACAAATGTACACGCACTTACACGCGCTTACACAAACTTACACGCACTTACATGCACTTACACAAACTTACACGCACTCGCACACACTTGCACGCACTCACACATACTTACACGTACTTCCACATAATTACACACACTTACATGCACTTACACGCACTTATACGCACTTACATACACTTACATGCAATGACATGACCTCACACGCACTTACACGCACTTACACAAACTTACACGTACTTACACAAACTTATAGGAACTTACACAATTTTACACGCAATTGCACGCACCTACACGCACTTACACACACTTACACGCACTTACACACACTAACACACACTTATACAAACGTACACGCACTTACATGCACTTATACAAACTTTCACGCACTTCCATGCACTCACACACACTTACACATACTCACACGTACTTACATCCACTTACACATACTTACACGCACTTACATGCACCTACACGTGCTTACACGCACTTACACTCACTTATACGCACTAACACAAACTCACACGTACTTACATGTACTTACACAAACGTACACACACGTACACACACTTACAGAAACGTCCACAAACTTACACACACTTACACACACTTACACGCACTTACACGCACTTACATGCACTTACACGTACTTACACGCACTTCTACATACTTAGACACACTTTCACGCACTAACACACACTTACACATACTTACACGTTCTTACACGCACTTACACGCACTTACACACACTTACACGCACTTACACGCACTTACACGTACTTGCATGCACTTGTACACACTGACACGCACTTACACACACTTACACATACTTACATGCACTTATACCCACATATATACACTTACTTAAAGTTACACGTACTTACACGCACTTACACGCACTTACACGCACTTACACACACTTACACGTACTTACACAAACTTACACGCACTTATATGTACTTATACAAACTTACATGCACTTTCACGTACTTATACGTACTTACACGCACTTACACACACTTACATGCACTTACACTCACTTACATGCACTTACACACACTTACACATACTTACACACACTTACACACACTTACACGTACTTACACGTACTAACACGCACTTGTACATACTTACACGTACTTACACGCACTTACACCCACTTACACGCACTTACACGCACTAACACATACTTACACATAATTGTATGCACTTGTACACACTTACACACACTTACATGTTCTTACATGCACTTCCACGTACTTACACGCACTTACACGCAGTTACACGCACTTACACGTACTTTACAGGCACTTACATGAACTTAAACGCACTTACACGAACGTACACACACTTACATGCACTTATACGAACTTTTACACACTTACATGCACTCGTACACACTTACACATACTCACACGTACTTACACGCACTTACACATACTTACACGCACTTACACGGACTTACACGCACTTACACACACTTACACGCACTTACACGCACTGACACAAACTCACACGTACTCACACGCACTTACACAAAAATACACACACTTACAGGCACTTACACAAACTTACACAAACTTACACACACTTACACACATTTACACGCACTTACACGCACTTACATGCACTTACACGGACTTACGCGCACTTCCACGTACTTACACACAGTTACAAACACTAACACACACTTACACATACTTACACGCCCTTACACACACTTACACGTACTTACACGCACATACACACACTTACATGCACTTACACACACTTGCATGCACTTGCACACACTTACACACACTTATAAGCACTTCTAAATACTTACACGCACTTACACGCACTTATACACACTTACACGAACTTACACGTACTTACACGCACTTACACAAACGTACACGTACTTACACGCACTTACACACACTGACACGTACTTACACAAACTTACATGCACTTCTACGTACTTATACAAACTTTCATACACTTACACGTACTTACACGTACTTACACGCACTTACACACACTTACACGCACTTACACGCACTTACACGCACTTACACAAACTTACACGTACTTACACATACTAACACGCACTAACACATACTTACACACACTTACACGCACTTACACCCATTTACACGCACTTACACGCACTTACACACACTTACACGTACTTGTATGCACTTGCACACACTTACACACACTTAATCGTAGTTACACGTACTTACACGCACTTACACACACTTATACGCACTTACACACTCTTACACGTACTTCACAGGCACTTATGCACACTTACACACACTTACACGCACTAAGACGCACTTACACGTACTTTAACGCACTTACACGTACTTACACGCGCTCATCCACACTTACATGCACTTACACGTACTTACACACAGTTACACATACTTACATGCAGTTACACGCACTTACACGCACTTACACAAACATATACGCACTTACATGCACTTGCACACAGTTACACGCACTTGCACACACTTACACGCACTTACATGCACTCACACGCACTTACACGCATTTACATGCACTTACATGCACTCACACGCAATTACACGCACATACCCACACTCACACGCACTTACACGCACAGACACGCACTTAAACACACTTACGCGCACTTACATCCACTTATACGAACGTACACACACTTACATGCACTTACACGAACTTAGACACAATTCTATGCACTTGCACGCACTTACACGCACTCACACGCTCTTACACGCACTCACACGTACTTACACCCATTTACACACACCTACATGCAATTACACGCACTTACACACACTTACACCCACTTACATGCACTTACACGCACTGACACGAACTCACAGGCACTTACACGCACTTACACAAACTTACATGCACTTACACAAACATACAGGAATTTACATGAACTTACACACAAATACACACACTTACACACCCTTACCTGCACTCACACGCACTTATACACACTTACATGCACTTACACAAACGTACATGCACTTACACACACTTACACAATCTCAGACGTACTTACACACACTCACACGCACTTACACGCACTCACACACACTTACACGCACTTACACATACTTACACGCACTTACACACACTTACACGTACTTACACATACTTACACATACTTACTTGCACGTACACGCACTGACACAAACTCACACGCACTTACACGCACTTACACGAACTTATACACCCTTACACGCACTTACACACACTTATACGCACTTACACACAGTTACACAGACTTACACGCATTCACACATACTTACACACACTTACACGAACGTATACACACTTACACGTACTTATACGCCCTTACACGTACTTGCACGCACATACACGTACTTACACGAATTCACACGCACTTTCACGCATTTACATGCACTTACATGCACTTACACACAATTACACGCACATACCCACACTTACATGCACTTACACACACTGACACAAACTTACACGCACTTACGCACACTTACACGCACTTATACCCACTTACACGAACGTACACGCACTTACACGCACTTACACGCACAGACACGAACTCACACGCACTTACACGCACTAAAAAAAACTTACGCGTACTCACACGAATGTACACAAACTTACACAAACTTACACGCAAATACATGCACTTACACGCACTTACTCACACTTACACACACTTATACACACTTACATGCACTTACACGGACGTACATGCACTTACACGCACTTACACAAACTTACACGTACTTACACACACTCACACGCACTCACACGCACTCACACACACTTCCACGCACTTACACGCAGTAATACGCACTTACACGCACTTACACACACTTACACGTACTTACACGCACTTACACGCACTTACACAAACTTACACGCACTTACACGTACTTACACGCACTTACACGCACTTACACAAACTTACACGCACTTACACGTACTTACACGCACTTACACGCACTTACACAAACTTACACGCACTTACACGTACTTACACGCACTTACACGCACTTACACAAACTTACACGCACTTACACGTACTTACACGCACTTACACGCACTTACACGCACTTCCACGCACTTACACACACTTACACACACTTATACACACTTACATGCACTTACACGGACGTACATGCACTTACACGCACTTACACAAACTTACACGTACTTACACACACTCACACGCACTCACACGCACTCACACACACTTCCACGCACTTACACGCAGTAATACGCACTTAAACGCACTTACACACACTTACACACACTTACACGCACTGACACAAACTCACACGCACTTACACGCACGTACACGAACTTATACACACTTACACGTACTTACACGAACTTACACAAACTTACACGCACTTACACGTACTTACACGCACTTACACGCACTTACACGTACTTACACGCACCTACACGTACTTGCATGCACTTGTACACACTTACACGCAATACACGCACTTACACATACCTAGTGCACTTACACGCACTTACACACACTTACACACACTTACATGCACTTACATGCGCTTATACGCACTTACACAATCTTACACAAACTTACACACACTTACACGCACTTACACGTACTCACATGCACTTACACGTACTTACACGCAGTTACACACACTTACACAAACTTACACGTACTTACACGCACTTACACACACTTACACGTAGTAACACACACTTACACGCACTAACATGTACTTATACGCACTTCCATGAACGTATACGCACTTATACGTACTTAAACGTACTTACACGTACTTGCACGTACTTACACGCACTTACACGCACTCACACACACTTACACGTATTTACATGCACTTACATGCACTCCACGCAATTACACGTACTTACATGCACTTACACGCACTTACACGCATTGACACGAGCTTACATGCAATTATGCTCACTTATACATACTTATACGCACTTACACAAACGTACACACATTTATACGCACTTACACGAACTTACATGCACTTACATGCACTTACATACACTTCCACGCACTCACACGTACTTACACGCACTTACACGCACTTACACGCACTTACACGCACTGACACAAACTCACACGTACTTACACAAACTTAAACGTACTTACACAAACTTACACGAACTTACACGTACTTACATGTACTTGCACACACTTACACTTACTAACACGAATGTACACGCACTTTCCATGCACTCACACACACGTACATGCACTCACATGTACTTACACGCCCTTATACACACTTACACGTACCTACACGCACTTGCACGTGCTTACATGCACTTACACGTACTTACACCTACTGACAGGAACTCACACATATTTACACGCACTTACATGAACTTACACACATTTAAACCCACTTACACAAACTTACACGAACTTACACACACTTGCAAACACTTACACGCACTTACACGCACTTACACGTACTAACATTTACTTACACACGCTTACACGCATTTACACGCACTTACACGTACTAGCACGCATTGGCACGCACTTACACGTACTTACATGCACTTACATGCACTCACACGCACTTACACGCACTTACACGTACTTACACGCACTTACACACACATACACAAACTTAGACGCACTTACAGGCACTTACACACACTTCCAGGTACTTACACGCAGTTACACGCACTAACACGCACTTTCACATACTTACACGTAGTTACACGTACTTACACGTACTTACACGCACTTACACGCACTTACATGCACTTACACGCAAATACATGCACTTACACGCACTTAAACAAACTTGCGTGCACTTACACATACTTACACGCACTTACACGCACTTACACACACTTGAAAGTACTTACACAAACTTACACACACTTATACGTATTTTTACAAACTTCCATGCACTTACATGTACTTACACGTACTTATACGTACTTACACACACTTACACGCACTTACACGAACTTTCACACACTTACACGCACTTGCACATTCTTACACGCACTTACACGCACTTACACGCACTGACAGGAACTTACACGTACTTACACACACTAACATGCACTTACACATACTTATACACACTTACACGCACTTACATACACTTACACGCACTTACACGCACATACACGCACTTACACATACTTGCATGTACTTGTACACACTTACGTGCACTTACACGCACTTACACACACTTACACGCACTAACACGTACTTTACAGGCACTTACACGCACTTACACGCACTTACATGCACTTACACGTACTTATACGTACTTTCACATACTTACACACACTTACACACACTTACACGAGCTTACACGCACTTACACGTACTTACACGTACTTACACACACTTACACGCACTTACACGAGCTTACACGCACTTACACGTACTTACACGTACTTACACACACTTACACGCACTTACACGAGCTTACACGCACTTACACGTACTTACACGTACTTACACACACTTACACGCACTTACACGAGCTTACACGCACTTACACGTACTTACACGTACTTACACACACTTACACGCACTTACACGAGCTTACACGCACTTACACGTACTTACACGTACTTACACACACTTACACGCACTTACACGAGCTTACACGCACTTACACGTACTTACACGTACTTACACACACTTACACGCACTTACACGAGCTTACACGCACTTACACGTACTTACACGTACTTACACGCACTTACACACACTTACACGCACTAACACGTACTTTACAGGCACTTACACGCACTTACACGCACTTACATGCACTTACACGTACTTATACGTACTTTCACATACTTACACACACTTACACACACTTATACACACTTACACGTACTTACACGCACTTACACACACTTACACACACTTACACGAGCTTACACGCACTTACACGTACTTACACATACATACACGCACTTGCACGCACTTACACACAGTTGCACACACTTATACGCACTTACATGCACTCACACGCACTTACACGCATTTACATGCACTTACATGCACTTACACATAATTACACGCACATACCCCCACTTACACGCATTGACATGAACTTACACGCACTTACGCGCACTTAAACGCACTTACACCGACTTACAAAAACGTACACGCACTTATACGCACTTACACGAACTTACATGCACTTACATGCACTTACACGCACTTACACGCACTCACGCCCACTTACACACACTCACACGTACTTACACGTATTTACACATACCTACACACACTTACACGCACTTACATGCACTTACACGCACCTACACGCACTTACACGCACTGACACGAACTCACACGCACTTACACGCACTAACACACATTTACATGCACTTACACAAACTTACACAAACTTACACACAAATACACGCACTTACACGTACTTACACGCACTTACACGCACTTATGCACACTTACATGCACTTACACAAACGTACACGCACTTTGACACACTTACACAAACTTACACGTACTTACACGCACTCACACACAATTACATGCACTCACACACACTTACACACACTTACATTTACTTACACGAACTTGAATGTACTTACATGCACTTACACACACTTTCACGCACTTACACGTACTTACACGCGCTTTCACACCCTTACACGTACTTGCACGCACTGACACGTACTTACACGCACTTTCACACACTTACACGTACTTACACGCGCTTACACACACTTATACAAATTACATGCACTTACAGGCACTTACACACACTTACATGCACTTACACGCACTTACACGCACTTACACATACATACACAAACTTACACACACTTACACACACTTACAATTACTTACACGTAGTTACACGCACTTACACACATTTACATGCACTTACATGCACTTACACGCACTTACACGCACTTACACGTACTGACATGAACTTACACGCACTTACGCGCACTTATACACACATGTATACACTTACACAAACGTACAAGCTTTTATATGCACTTACATGAACTTACACGCACTTACATGCACTTACACACACTTACACGCACTCACACACACTTACACGTACTCACATATACTTACACGTACTTACACCCACTTACATGCACTTATATGCACTTAAACGCACTTACACACACTTACACGCACTAACATGAACTCACACACAGTTACACGCACTTACACAAACTTACACGTTCTTACACAAACCTATAGGAACTTACACAAACTTACATGCAATTGCACGCACTTACACGCACTTACACGTACTTACACGTACTTACACACACTTACACACACTTATTCAAACTTTCACGCACATATATGCATTCACTCACGCTTACACATACTCACACATACTTACACGCACTAACACATACTTACATGTACTTAAACGCACTTGCATGCGCTTACACGCACTTACACGCACTCACACGCACTAACACAAACTCACACGTACTTACACACACTCACACGAACTTACACGAACTTACACAAACTTACACACACTTACACGCACTTACAAGCACTTACATGCACTTACACGCACTTACACGCACTTCCACATACTTACACGTACTTACACGCACTAACACACACTTACACATACTTACATGCACTTACACACACTTACACGCACTTACACGTACTTACACGCAATTACACGCACTGATACGCACTTGCATGCACTTGTACACAATTAGACGCACTTACACGCACTTACACAAACTTACACGCACTTACAGGCACTTACACACACTTACACAAACTAACACGCACTTACACGTACTTACATGCACTTATACGCACTTATACACACTTACACGTACTTACACAAACTTACACGCACTTATACGTACTTATACAAACTTACATGCACTTGCACATACTTACACGTACTTACACGGACTTACACATACTTACACGCACTTACACGCACTTACACGCACTTACACGCACTTACACAAACTTACACGTACTTACACATACTAACACGCACTTACACATACTTTCACGCACTTACACGCACTTACACGCACTTACACTCACTTACACGCACTTACACGCACTTACACATACTTGTATGTACTTGCACACACTTACACGCACTTACACATACTTACATACACTTACGTGTACTTAGAAACACTTACACACACTTACACGCACTTACACGTACCTTACATGCACTTACACGCACTTACAGGCCCTTACGCACACTTACACGTACTTACACCTTCTTTCACGCACACGCACTTACACGCACTCATACACACTTACATGTACTTACACGCACTTACACACACTTACACGCACTTACAAGTACTTACACGCACTTACGCACACTTACACACACTTACACGTACTTACACTTACTTAGACACAGTTATACATACTTACACGCACTTACACGCACTTACACATACTTACACAAACGTATATCCACTTACATGCACTTATATGCACTTACACGCACTTGCACGCACTCACACACACTTACACGCACTCACACGCACTTAAACCCATTTACATGCACTTACATGCACTTATACGCAATTACACGCACATACCCACACTCACACGCACTTACACGTACTGACACGGTTTTACACGCACTTACATGCACTTACAAGCACTTACACCCACTTACACTGACGTACACGCACTTACACACACTCACACGAACTCACACGCACTTACATGCACTTACACGTACTTACACGCACTCACACACACTTACACGCACTCACACGCACTTACATGTATTTACACATACCTACAAGCACTTACATGCACTTACACGCACTTACACGCACTTACATGCACTTACACGTACTAACACAAGCTCACACGCACTTACATACACTTACACAAACTTATACACACTTACACGCACTTACACGAACTTACACAAACGTACACGCACTGACATGCACTTGCACGCACTTACACGCACTTACACGCACTTACACGTACTTACATGTACTTACACGCACTTACACGTACTTACATGCACTTTCACGTACTTACACGCACTTACATGCACTTACACGTACTTATACAAATTACACACACTTATACACACTTACACGCATGTACATGCACTTACACGCACTTACACGTACTTACACGCTCTTATACGCACTTACATATACTTACACGCACTTAACACGTAATTATATGCACTTACACACACTTACATGCACTTACACGCACTTACACGAACGTATACGCACTTACACGCACTTACACGTACATGCACGTACTTACACGCACTTACACGTACTCATACGCACTTGCACATACTTATACGCACTTATATGCACTTACACAAACGTACACGCACTTACACACACTTACACAAACTTACACGCACTTACATGTACTTACACACACTTACACACACTCACACACACTTACACGTACTCACACACACTTATATGTACTTACATGTACTTACACGCACTTACATGCACTTACAGGCACTTATACGCACTTACACGCACTTACACACACTGACATGAACTCACACGCACTTACACGCACTTACACGCACTTACACGCACTTACACAAACTTACACGTACTTACACAAACATATATGAACTTATACAAACTTACACATAATTGCACGCACTTACATTGACTTACACGCACTTACACGCACTGACAGACACTTACACGCACTTACACAAACGTACACGCACTTACATGCACTTATACAAACTTACACGCACTTACATGCACTCACACACACTTACACATACTCACACGTACTTACACGCACTTACGCATACTTAAATGCACTTACACACACTTGCATGTGCTTACACGCACTTACACGCACTTACACGCATTGACACGAATTCACACATACTTACACGCACTTCCACAAACTTACACATACTTACACACACTTACACGAACTTACACAAACTTACATACACTTATACACACTTACACGCACTTACACACACTTACACACACTAACATGCCTTCCACGTACTTACACTCACTTACACGCACTAACACGCACTTTCACATACTTACACGCACTTACATGCACTTACACGCACTTACACGCACGTACACACACTTACACGCACTTACACGCACTTGCATGCACTTGCACACTTTTACACACACTTACACATACTTACACGTACTTACACGCACTTACAAACGTTTACACGCACTTACACAAACTTACACGCACTTACACGCATTTACACGCACTTACACATACCTACACACACTTACACGTACTTATATGAACTTACATGCACATATACGTACTTATACAAACTCACATGCACTTACTCGTACTTACACGTACTTACACGCACTTACACACACTTACACGCACTTGCACGCACTTACACACACTTACACACACTTACACATACTTATACGCACTTACACGCACTTACACGCACTTACATGCACTTACACGTACTTACACGTACTTACATGTACTTACACGCACTTACACGTACTTACACGCACTTACAAACGCTTACACGCACTTACACAAACTTACACGCACTTACACGCATTTACACGCACTTACACATACCTACACACACTTACACGTACTTATATGAACTTACATGCACATATACGTACTTATACAAACTCACATGCACTTACTCGTACTTACACGTACTTACACGCACTTACAAACGCTTACACGCACTTACACAAACTTACACGCACTTACACGCATTTACACGCACTTACACATACCTACACACACTTACACGTACTTATATGAACTTACATGCACATATACGTACTTATACAAACTCACATGCACTTACTCGTACTTACACGTACTTACACGCACTTACAAACGCTTACACGCACTTACACAAACTTACACGCACTTACACGCATTTACACGCACTTACACATACCTACACACACTTACACGTACTTATATGAACTTACATGCACATATACGTACTTATACAAACTCACATGCACTTACTCGTACTTACACGTACTTACACGCACTTACAAACGCTTACACGCACTTACACAAACTTACACGCACTTACACGCATTTACACGCACTTACACATACCTACACACACTTACACGTACTTATATGAACTTACATGCACATATACGTACTTATACAAACTCACATGCACTTACTCGTACTTACACGTACTTACACGCACTTACACGCACTTACATGCACTTACACGTACTTACACGTACTTACGCGCACTTAAACACACTTACAGCTACTTACACGCACTTACACACACTTTAAAGGCACTTACATGCACTTACACGTACTTACACGCACTTACACACACTTACACGTACTTTCACACACTTACATGCACTTATACGCACTCATACACACTTACACGCACTTACACGCAGTTACACACACTTACACGTACTTACACATACTTATACGCACTTTAACACATTTACACGCACCTACACGCACTTACACGCACTTACACACTGTTACACATACTTACACGGAATTACATGCACTTACACGCACTTACACAAACTTATACGCACTTACACGCACTTACACGCACTTATACGCACTTCTACGTACTTACACACACTTACATGTACTCACACGCATTTACACGCATTGACATGCACTTACATGCACTTACATGCAATTACACGCACATACCCACACTCACACGTACTTAAATACACTGACACAAACTTACACGTACTTACGCGCACTTACACGCAGTTACACCCACTTACACGAACGTACACGCACTTACACAAACGTACACGCACTTCCATGCACTTACACGCACTTACACGCACTCACACGCACTTACACGCACTAAAACGTACTTACACGCATTTATACACACCTATACACACGTACACGCACTTACACGCACTTACACACACTTGCACGCACTTACACACACTGACACGAACTCACACGCACTTACACGCACATACACAAACTTACACACACTTACACAAACTTACACGAACTTACACAAACTTACATACAAATACATGCACTTACACGTACTTACATGCACTTACACGCACTTATAAACACTTAAATGTACTTATACAAACGTACACGTACTTACACACACTTATACGAACTTACATGTACCTACACACACTCACACGCACTTACACGCACTTACACGCACTGACACAAACTCACACGCACTTACACACACTTACACAAACTTATACACACTTACACACACTTACACGAACTTACACAAACTTACACGCACTTACACGTACCTATACGCACTTACACGCACTCACACGCACTTACACACACTTACACGTACTTACACGTACTTACATGTACTTGCATGCACTTGCACACACTTACACACACGTACACTCACTTACACATACGTACGCACACTTACACGCGCTTACACACACGTACACGCACTTACACGTACTTACACACACTTACACGCACTTACACGTACCTATACGCACTTACACGCACTCACACGCACTTACACACACTTACACGTACTTACACGTACTTACACACACTTACACGCACTTACACGTACCTATACGCACTTACACGCACTCACACGCACTTACACACACTTACACGTACTTACACGTACTTACATGTACTTGCATGCACTTGCACACACTTACACACACGTACACTCACTTACACATACGTACGCACACTTACACGCGCTTACACACACGTACACGCACTTACACGTACTTACACGCACTTACACACACTTCCATGCACTTACACCCACTTACATGTACGTACACGCACTTTCATGCACTTACACGCACTTACACGTACTTACACGTAATTATACAAATTACACGCACTTACACGCACTTACACGCAAGTACATGGACTTATAAGCACTTACACGCACTTACACGCATTTACATTAACTTACACACACTTACAGGCACTTACATACACTTACACGTAGTTACACGCACTTACACGCACTGACATGCACTTACACGTACTTACACAGAGGTATATGCACTTACACGTACTAACACGCACTTACACGCACTTGCACGCACTTACACGTACTCACACACACTTATACACATTAACATGCACATACAGGAACTTACATGCACATATACGTACTTATACAAACTCACATGCACTTACTCGTACTTACACGTACTTACACGCACTTACACACACTTACACGCACTT
>SZWC01008437.1:64931-112302 GCA_023375785.1 Penium margaritaceum | reverse complement strand
GGTGGGTGGGGATGTGGGTGGGGGTGCGGTTTGTGGATGGGGTTGGTGGGTGGGGGTGGGGTTGAGGTTGGTGGGTGGGGGTGGGGGTGGTGGTGGATGGGAGTGGGTGGGGGGGGATGGGTGGATGGGCGGGTGGGTGGTAGTGGGAGTGGATGGATGGTGATGGTGATGGTGGTGGGGGTAAGGATTGGTGATGGAAACTCGGGCAGCCCTCAGGGAGGTGATCAGGCTCACTAAGAGCCGCCTAGGCAGGACCAACTGTATGTGAGAGGGGGTTGCAGGTTACACAGACAAAAAATACGGAAGTGAATGTAGACTTGCAGAGGAAGCAAATGTCTGAATGGACTCCTGAGTGAGAAAGTACATTGACACAGCTTTCTGAAAAGCCCTTCTATGCCTCATTTGGCCTAGGGAGCACTGAGATACACTCTGTCAAAGTGTACCCTCTAGCACACTCTCCTAGCCTAGCGGGATGAGCTGCAGTCACCTTGTCACACAAGAGAATTATGTCTCACTCCACTTGGACGGCCAACAATCGTGGTCTGCACCTTCCTTGAAGTCTCTTAGAGTTCCTCCGGCTGCCTTTTCTCCTTGAAGGCCGCTCTCAACCGTCCTGGCCAATAATCCTGCCGCCTTTTGAGCTCAAAGTGCTCAGGTCGTCACTTGAACCAAACCCATGATCTCCAAACTTTGAAAATCCATATCTCAGTCAAACGGACTCCGTATTGAGTTTTGTAAAGTGCATTGGAACCTGTGAAACATCTTCTATGCAACTGTCATGCCAGATGATGTTTATCAAGCAACCTATTTTTGTCACTTTCTGGCACTCTCATATCCATCATTCTCCAACTTTGCGAGAATACAAATCACACAAGTCCGCACTGTCCCCTCAACTGCTAAAAGTGGTGCGCTGCCAGTGGCTTGGTCTGGAAGTATGCCAGCATCATGATTGAAGGGCAGAACTTGATCTGCACCACCTGATTTGCTACGAGCTCGCGCATGAAGTGGTACCGCAAGTCGATGTGCTTGGTGCGGGCGTGAAACTTGGCGTTCTTCGTCAGAGCAATGGCGCTCATGTTGTCACAGTAGATGGTGGTGGCTGTGGTCTGCTGCTGTCCAAGGCTTGCTAGTAGCTCACATAGCCACACAGCTTCCTTTGCTGCTTCACTGAGGGTGATGTACTTTGCTTCGGTGGAGGAGAGGGCAACACACTCTTGCTTCTTGCTCCTCGAACTGATTGCACCTCCCCCGAGCACAAACACAAATCCACTGGCTGACCTCCTTGTGTCCAGGTCATCTCCCTAATCTGCGTCACTGTAGCCAATGAGGATGGGACTGTTGTTGCCATTGAAGGTGAGGCAAAGGCTGCTGCTGCTGTCAAGGTAGCACAGCACGCTCTTGAACGCCTCCCAATGCGGCACACCCGGATTCGCGCAAAACTTGCTTAACACTCCCACTGCTTGGCTGATGTCGAGGCGCGTGCCGATTGCTGCATACATGAGGCTTCAAACAGCTGCTTGGTACAACACTACTTCCATGCGGCTGCTCTCTTGCATGCCGCCGGGAGTCTGCATCATGCTCAGCTTCTCTCCCACTTCTAGTGGTGTTGTTGCTTTGCGCGCTCATGCCATGTTGAAGCGCTTGATGATGTCGCTCACATACGTGCTCTGCAACAACTCCAAAGTCTGCTGCTGCCAGTTGCACTTGACCTGAAGGCCAAGGTAGTAACTGAGCTCTCCCATGTCTTTCATGTGAAACCGGGCAGCAAGGGACTGCTTCACATCATCCAAAAGAGACTTGGAGTCAGATGCAATGAGCAGATCATCTACATAGAGTAAGATGATGATCTGGTTTGCCTCTTGTGTGCGCCCATAGACAGCATGGTCTGTTTCTCTGCGCACAAAGCCAAGGCCATCTAGCTGCTCATCCATCTTGTGGTACCATGCTCGCGGGGCTTGCTTCAGGCCATAGAGGGCCTTCACAAGCTTGCACACCAAACCTTCCTTCCCTTCCACAACATACCAATATTCTGGCTGCTCCATGTATACATCCTCCTCAAGGTCACCATTCAGAAATGCACACGTCACATCCATTTGGTCCACCTCCCAGTCCATAGCAGCAGCAAGAGCGAGGATCGCTCGGATGGATGGGAACTTAGCGACAGGTGCCAATGTCTCATTGAAATCCACACCCTGAGTGTACGCATACCCCTTTGCAACCAGCCGTGCTTTGTACCTCAGAATTTTACCATCCGCACCACGCTTGCGCCTGAAGATCCACCTGCATCCGAGCAGCCGGCTGCCGCGTGAAGCCTCCTTGAGAGTCCAGGCGCCATTCTTCATGAGCGCACCATACTCCTCATCTGCTGCGTCATGCCAATCTGCGGCCTTGGCGCTGTGCACGGCCTCAGCGAATGTGGCTGGGTCATCAGTGACTGTGAGGAAGAGAAGCCCAAAGTCAGATGACTCCGTTGGTGGTGGAACGGTGCACAAGTTCACCAGCTCCTCGAGCGGCCTCTGTTTGTTTTCTAGGCGCTCGGATCGCCTCAGCGGCTCCCCACTGTCCTTTGCACCTTTTGTTGAGGCGTGCGGACCGTCGTGGCAACTGCTGTGTGTTGCTTGCTGCTCCTCCGAATCAGATTCCGCTGCCAGCTCCTTCTTCTTCTCATCTCCCTCCACCTCCTTGTCATTGCCACTGTCACCGCCATCTTCCGCACCGTCCTATTCTGCTACCAGTACTTCTCCCACTTCTGGTACAATTGCAGGTGCAAGCGGAACTCCCAAAATAGGGCTCCAAGTCCAGCCCTTCAATCCCTCTTGGAAGACCACGTCATGGCTGCGGATGATCTTGCGTGCGGCGAGGTTGTAGAGGCGGTATCCCATGGTGTCGTAGCCGAGGAAGGCGACCTTCACTGACTTTGCGTCCAGCTTGTTACGGCTGCCGGTAGGCACGTGTACAAATGCGCCACACCGAAAGACCTTTGGGTGCGTCACTGTTGGCTTGCGTCCTGTCCACGCCTTCTCCGGTGTCATCAATGACACGGCAAGCGTAGGGCTTTGGTTTTTCACGTACACGGCGGTGTTGACCGCTTCCGTCCAAAAGGTTGGCAGGAGCCCCGCGTCTTGGAGCATGCTGCAAACACGCTCCATGAGCTTGCGGTTTGCGCATTCAGCCACGCCATTCAGCTACGGTGTTCCAGGTGGGGTGACCTTGTGCTTGATCCCGCAACGCTTGAGGAAGGTGCGGAAGTCGTTGGAGAGGTAGTCTCCTCCACCA
This sequence comes from Penium margaritaceum, assembly GCA_023375785.1. Taxonomy (NCBI): domain Eukaryota; kingdom Viridiplantae; phylum Streptophyta; class Zygnematophyceae; order Desmidiales; family Peniaceae; genus Penium; species Penium margaritaceum. The sequence goes on along the minus strand of SZWC01008437.1, from coordinate 109,026 downwards.
TCCGTGCGAAGCACCTTCAACCGCCTGCCACTCTCATTCTGTGCAATAGCAATCCACACCTTGAAAGCACCAAAGCACTCATCCTTGACAGCCAAGAACAACACCCAAGTCTTCCTCGACTTGTCATCAATGACATGACAAAGTACAACTTGCCAGATAAGGATTGTGATGGCATGGGACCGTACAAATCAGAGTGAACGAGTGAGAGAAGCCCAGCTGGCCCCTTCCCCTCCCAACTGAAAAGAGCGCGGGCTTGCTTCCCTTCAATGCAGCTCTCACAAGCCAATGCACTAGGCTGCTTCACCCCCTTGAGCTCCAGGTCGCGGACCATCTGCTGCATGGAGATGATGGCGCCAAAGCCGAGGTGACCAAGCCGGCGGTGCCACAGGCCAATGTTGTGTTTTCCCTCTCTTGTCGCCAATGCTGAGTTGGCTTCCATCTCCAACGCCACGTAGAGGCGGTAAAGACCGTTCTCCTTGTTTGCTTTTTCAAGCACACGGCTTGCACGGGAAGAGATGGTACAACCACCATTCTCAAAGCAAGCCTGCATACCTTCGAAGATGAGAGATGAGACAGAGAGGAGGTTAGCTGCCAGCCCCAGAACTTGCAGCACCCCCTTCACACGACGTTCCATGTGCTTACCCTCAACGGAAGCATAAAATACAATCTCACACTCCCCAACCGCCATTTGCACAGGGTTGTTCCCCATGTACATCCGACGAGGCTCAATGACGGTGTAGACAACGAACCACTCCCGGCAACACGTCATGTGCCGCGTGGCTCCTGAGTTGATGATCCACAACAGGGCGGTATTGTTGGAGACGTGCAGGACCCGGATGGTTGTCACGAATCCACTCTCCCAATCCGCAGCGTTCGCGGAAGCTTAGGACTGTTTTCCCGCTCCCACTCCAGCCGCAAGGCCCGCCTTCTTCTTCTGGCATTCGCGCACCCAATGGCCCAGCTTCTTGAAGTAGTGTCAGTTCCCCTTCTTCTTCCCTCCTTCGCAATTGCTCCTGGTTGATGTAGCACCGCCCCCATGACCAAAGTTGGTGATAAGAGCGACGTCCAGTCCACTTCCGCCCTCCTCTCCCTTGCGCCGCTCCTCCTAAAACAGTAGGCTCTCCTCCACATCATTGAGGGAGAGCTTGTCGCCATGCTGGTCTAGGGCAACAATGATAGGAGTGTAGTTGCTAAGAAGGCTAGAGAGGATGGTTAGAATGAGCACACCCTCCTTGACAGGGTCCTCAATTGCAGGAAGCTGGTCAGATAGAGACTTCACCATGTTGATGTAGTCAATCATGTATCCGGACTCATCCATCTTCACAGTGTGAAAGCGACGACACAACTGCATGTTCATGAGGATTGACTTTGAAGTATAAGTGGTCTCAAGCTTTTCCCAAACCTCCTTTGGCGGGAGGATGCTACGGAGGAGGAGCTGATGCCGTTTGGTGAGGTGGAGGTAGATCGTTGCGAGGGCGCGGTCATGCTTCTCGCGGTAGGTTTTGGGCCTCAAAAGGGGATAGGGAGCTCTCTTCTGGTTCCTTCTCCTTCTCATCCACCTGACTCCACAAACCCTTCTCCATCAGCACCATCTTCATGTTGATTCTCCAGTTGAAGAAGTTCTTGCCTTTGAACTTGGCGATGTTGACGCCGGCCACCACATAAGCGGATGTTGCCATGGTAGTGCAACGTTCAACCCCCAAACGGCTCTCTCACAGAACAGGGTGTAAGTAATACCTCAAGGATGAAAAACGCCTTGTTCTAGCTCTGATACCACTGATGGGAGCTGGGGCAGCTCTCAGGGAGGTGATCAGGCTCACTAAGAACCGCCTAGGCAGGACCAACTGTTCGTCAGAGGGGGTTGCAGGTTGCACAGACAGAAATTACGGAAGCAGATTTAGGTTTGCAGAGGATGCGAATGTCTAAATCAACTCTTGAGTGAGAAAATATATTTTCACAGCCTTCTAACAAGCCCTTATATGCCTCATATGGCCTAGGGAGCACTAGGATACACTCTGTCAAAGTCTACCCTCTAGCACACTCTCCTAGCCTAGCGCGATGAGCGGCAGTCACCTTGTCACACAAGAGAATTATGTCTCACACCACTTGGAAGACCAACAATCGTGGTCTGCACCTTCCTTGGAGTCTGTTGGAGGTCCTCCAGCCGCCTTTTCTCCTTGAAGACCGCTCTCAGCCGTCCTGGCCAATAATCCTGCCGCCTTTTGAGCTCAAAGTGCTCAGGTCGTCACTTGAACCTGACCCATGATCTCAAAACTTTGGAAATCCATTTCTCACTCAAACAGACTCCGTATCAAGTTCCGTCAAGTGCGTTGGAACCTGTGAAACATCATCTACGTAACTGTCATGCCAAATGATTTTTATTGAGCAACATATTTTTGTCACTTTGTGGCACTCTCATATCCATCAGTTGGGGTTGGGTGGGTGTGTGTACATGAGTCTATATGTGTGTTCATGAGTGTGTGTGTGTGTATGTGTGGGCAGTTGTGTGTATGTGTATGTGTGTATGTGGGCATGTTTGTGTGTGTGTGTGTGTGTGTGTTGGGGGGGGGCAGAGGTGTGTGTATGTGTGTGTGTGTGTGTGTGTGTTTGTGTGTGTGTGTGTGTGTGTTGGGGGGGGGCAGAGGTGTGTGTATGTGTGTGTGTGTGTGTGTTTGTGTGTGTGTGTGTGTGTGTTGGGGGGGGGCAGAGGTGTGTGTATGTGTGTGTGTGTGTGTGTTTGTGTGTGTGTGTGTGTGTGTTGGGGGGGGGCAGAGGTGTGTGTATGTGTGTGTGTGTGTGTGTGTGTGTGTGTTTGTGTGTGTGTGTGTGTGTGTGCAGGCGTGTGTATGTGTGAGTGTGTGTATGTGTGCACGTGCATGTGTGTGTGTGCATGTGCTTTTGTGTGTGTATGCTTGTGTATATGTATGTGTGTGTGTGTGTGTGTACATGTTTGTGGTGTGTGGTGTGTGTGTGCATGGGTTTGTGAAGGGTGTGTGGTTTCCATTGTGTCTGTGTATGCGTGGTGGGTCTATGTGTGTGTGGGTGTGTCGGTGTATGTTTTTGGGTTTTGTGGTACAATAGTCAATACAATGTCTTGGAGTGTGATGCAAAGTTATGTAATGGAGGTATACGAAAGGAAGCAAAGCAACGCGTGCTATGTGTTGCATTGCAATGTGATATGATGTGATGTTGAGCGATGTTTTTTCATGTGATGTGATGTGATGTATTAGAAGAATGCAGGTGGACTGACTAGGAATGACCAAAGACGGAAGACAGAAGACCAAATTGTGAAGACCGAAGACACAAAAAAATCTTTTTGACTCTGGGGTTGAAGGCCAAAGACTGAAAACTGAAAGGTGAAGACCCAAAATCGGATACCAAGACCGATGTCTACAACGTGCTAGAAAATTCTCCTAGTGTGATTATGAGTTTCATATGGAAAGGGGGTTGTTTGGAAGTGGAGGAAAGGCAGGAGAAATCCAGGTAGAGGTAGGAACAGTGTATGTGCATGTGTGACCATGCATATGCTTGTGTGTGTGCGTGCTTTTGCGTTTGTGTATGTGTGAGTGCGTGTGTAGTTGGCGTACAAATTGTTTTATCTCATTTATGCGAAAAGAAATGTGTCGTGTACATTCATGGTTCAAAACATGCTCCGAGGTAGTCCGGCTCCTAGAAAAAGGGTCCAGTCCCGCAGTGTATACGAACTATGAAATGTTCTTTTCACGAATCTCTTTGCATAAATGTTGTGAGAATGTTTTCCAAGAATAACATGTTTTACAATTTATGGCCATGTGTGCCCAGATTTTCAGGACTAGCCGTACCTTGAGCATGCCTGGACTCCTTAGAGTTGGTGTCCCACATTTACATAGATTGGGGGACTTGTTATTTCTTAAGTAGAATTTCCACTTTTAGGAATGATTAACTATAGGGTACATGGTCATACAAAGTAAAAACTTAGATTTTTCACTTATAGTGTGTATAGAAATGTTATGAATTTGGTTCCATTTACAGATAGTAGCACAACATGAGAGGCATGAATGATGGTCTCTAAGAAGTTATGATGGATATTGGAAGCAAGGTTAAGGAATATAGTTCATCCTGGAGATGAGCAAATAGAATTATACCCAAGAATAACACAATACATGCATGTCATCAGGATCACATGTACTTGGAGGTCCTTGAATTTGTTGTTCTATTCCACTTGTAGAAGATTCAATTCTTTCGTCTTATTTAAACCTGTGTTTTCTTTTGGGCTAATTTTCCAACAGTTTTTTTGTTGGGATACCCAAATGAAAACAATAGGATACTATGGAACCCAAAAATAGATTCAGTAGTTTTGTGCAAGACTCGCGCTTTCCCATCGAGCGCAGGCAGTCCTACGCGTCAATCAACGTGCAGGACTGTCTGCACGACAGTTGATGCGCAAGTAGTATTTCACATCTATCCGGCAGCTACAGAGGCCCAGAAACAACGTCGTGCAACAGGACTGACACAGAGGACTGCTTGCGCGTTTTGATGCGCAAGTAGTCCTGCGCATCAGCTCTGCCGTCAACCACACTTCTCTGTCAATGACGTTCCCCCTGTCCCCCTCCTCCCATCAGTTTGTGTCCCAAACTGGCGGGTTGGGGGCGTGCGTTGCATGTACTTAGCGGAAGTGAGTTCCGTCCTCGTCTCCCCTCCCCCCCCCCCCCCCCCCCCCCCCCCCCCCCCCNNGTCAATGACGTTCCCCCTGTCCCCCTCCTCCCATCAGTTTGTGTCCCAAACTGGCGGGTTGGGGGCGTGCGTTGCATGTACTTAGCGGAAGTGAGTTCCGTCCTCGTCTCCCCTCCCCCCCCGCCTCCCTCCCCCCCCCTCCCCCCCTCCCCCCGTGCCTGGGTGGAGGCTTGCTATAAGCCTCACCCATAGCATCGTCAATAGCGTCGACGTTGGGTCGACGCTGTGGACCCGCCAATGCCAACGCTTGCCCCAAACATTGCGCGTTGACTCCTTCATGGCACAGCACAGCACGGCGCGGCACAACACAGCACAGCACAGCACAAAACAGCACTTAAAGCACATCAAAGTACAGCATAGCACAGTACAACACAACACAGCACAACACTGTATAGCAGAGTACAACACAGTACAGCACAACACAGCACAAGACACCAAAGCACAGCACAAGACAGCACAGCACAGCTCAGTACAGCATTGCACGGCAAGGTACAGCACAGCACATCACAGCCGAGCGCATCGCAGTGCAGTGCAACACAGCATAGCACAGCACAACACAGTACAGCACAACACAGGACAGGACATGATAGGACAGGACAGGACAGCACAGCATAACACAACACAACACAGTACATTTCAGCGCTGCGCAGCGGACACACCACAGTACAGCACAGCACACCACAGCATAGCACAGAACAGCACAGGACAGGACAAGACAGCACAAAACAGCAAAGCACAGCACAGAACAACATAGCACAACATAGTAGAGAACAACATAGCAAAGCACAGCACAGCACAGCATAGCACAGGACAGCATAACACAACACAACACAGTAGAGCACAACACAACACAACACATTACATCACAGTACAAGAGAGCACAGGACAACACATGACAACACACCACAGCACAGCACAGCATACCACAGCAAAGCAGAGCACAGCACATCACAGCACATCACGACATAGCACAACACAGCACAGCACAGTACAGCACAGCATTGCACACCACACCACGCCACACCACACCACACCACACTACACCACATCACACCACACCACACCACACCATACCACAATACAACACGTCACAGCACAGCACAGCAGAACACAGCACAGCACCACACAGTACACCACAACACAGCACGGAGCAACACAGCACAGCACAAAACACAACAGCACAGCACGAACCACAACAACACAGCATAGCACAACACATCACATCACAGTACAGCACAGCACAGCACAGCAAAGCACAACACAACGTAGCACTACATAGCACTGCATAGCACACCACAAAACAGCTTAAAATAGCATAGTATAGCACACCACAACACAACACAGTGCAGCAAAGTACTGTAGAGCACAGCACGAGCATGAGCACAAGCACAACCACAAGCACAACCACAAGCACAACCACAAGCACAACCACAAGCACAACCACAAGCATGAGCACGAGCACAAGCACACGCACAAGCACAAGCACAAGCACAAGCACAGGCACAAGCACAAGCACAAACCCAAGCAGAAACTCAAGGGCAAGCGCAAGCGCAAGCACGAGCACAAGCACAAGCAAAAGAACAAGCCCAAGCCCAAGCCCAAGCCCAAGCCCAAGTCCAAGCCCAAGCGGAAGCAGAAGCACAAGCACAAGAACAAGTACAAGCACAAGCGCAAGTACAAGTGCAAGCGCAAGCGCAATCACAAGTGCAAGAGCAAGCGCAAGCACAAGCGCAAGCACAGGCACAAGCACAAGCACAAGAACAAGCAAAAGCACGAGCATGAGCACGAGCATGAGCACGGGCACAAGCATGGGCACAAGCACGAGCACGAGCACGAGCACGAGCACAAACACGAGCTGATAATCGGCAGGGGGGAATCAGAGAGAGGCATCGCCTACCATGACAATATGGTGTATGTATTGGTGCTCAACATTGATGTGCTTGGTGTGATGATGAAGTGCACCGACATTCGTGGCAATGGCCAACCCACTCTCACTGTACGTGTAGAGGGGTACGGCAAGGGTGGGGAGGCGATGTCCACTGAGCGGGCCATGGAACCACACCACCCTGGAGGCGGCACCACCCAGAGCAATGTTCTTAGCCTCCCGAGTACTGCGAGAAACACAGCCCTGCTTCCCACTGCACCAGGAAAAAACACCATGTCTAAGGAGAAAGACAAAGACACAGTAGCTACAAGCAACCGAGTCGCGGGCATAATCATTGTCGGTATAGCCCTCCACAAGCGGCATGCCAGACCCAGCCTAGAAGATGTGTTCGATGCGGGCAGAACCGTGGACATAGCAAATACCGTAAGCCACCGCGTGCAGGTGAGTTGTGCAAGGCCCGCGAGCATATTAGACAAGGAAATCTTCCACACAGGCAATGTCAAGACAAGTGGTGCCAGCCAGGTGTGTGAGCGCACCAATGATGGATTGGAAAGTAACAGCAGACTCCACTACATCCGACTCTGTGTCCTGGGCCACACAAAGGGCAAGCTAGGTGCCCAGTAGCCTAGGCATGGAGGCACCAGGGAGGGAGTAGGAGAGGTCCACAATGGATGAGAAGCGGTCTGCAAGGGTGTAAACTGTTGAAGATTGCCCCTCTGCATGCCCAAGTGCGGCGACGGGAGGCGTCGCCGAGCTGCCAAAGAGAGGAAATTCCTTGTCATTGGATCTGGAGACTCAAGGATTGCTCTGATCCTAAAAAGCAGGATTTCCCTTCACATTGGACAAGCCGCTGAGTCCGGTGGAAGTTGTTACACCGGAATTGGATTAGTAACAAGGGAGATATGGGCTTCCAAAGTTCAGGTGTGCGCAACGGTTCTGGGAGCTGGCCGCGGTTTCATTGCCGGTGAATACTTGACCGGAACGAGTAACAAAATGCCATCTCAGGTTTTCTCCGAAAGGACTGCCAAGGCGTCCGGTGGATGATCCGACGGATTTAGTAGTGTAGTTTTGTTCCTAAGGGACTTAACCAAACACCTGGCTTGAGTCCAAAACTCAGTAATACAGTTTTCTACTCTGGGACTTCGTCAAAATGCCGACTGGAGGTCCGTGAACAGGTTTCAACCCACATCAACTGCCATGACCAAACTTGATGATTAACTCATCAAAACAGACCCCACAGGCACAAGGGGCGCTGCCGCTACACATAGGGACATCTGCGCCTGCGGAATAGCGTTTTGATCGGTCCTTGATGTGGGAGGGCACCTTGGCAGGCAATGTGGTGCGCGCTGCTGACTGAACGGCTGGTTTGGGGTGCTGCGCTTTGGCTGACATAGCGGGAGCTATGGTGATCCAAATTGCACACTGTTTGGTGCGTCTGAGAGATCATGACTAGCCCTATAAATGTTAAGACCATGTCCATGTTAAGAAACCAAAAAAAAAAATTCAAGTTCTTCCATTTGCAAAAGTGACTGTCTCCCATTTGTCTTCAACTCCTAGAAATGTAGTGTGAGGCGACCAGAAAGCTCTTGCTTAAACTCAGATTACGTGCACAAAACTTAGCCTTGAGCATAGGAGACCCGTCGGGGCACGTTGGAACTTCACCCTGGTTTTTGACGAAAACAAATCGCTCTTAATGGATCAACAGATAGCCAGGGAGGTGCTCAATTTGCATCCTTAAGAACATGGCCGAACGACCAAGGTTCTTCATACGGTATGCCAGGGAGAGAAAACCTTTTCCCTTGGAGATCGTAGGAGAGGAAGGACAGGTGATGTGGAGGTCATCCATATACACAAGAATGAATGCAAGCATGAGGGTCGTGCCACCAAATAAGAGGGAGGGGTCTGACTTACGAGGAAAAAAACCACCACGAAGGAGAGTGGATGAGAGTTCCTTGTTCCAACAACAGGGACATTGGCGGAGGTCATAGAGCGCGAGATGGAGGTGGAAAACTCTTGTGTTAATGTTAGAGGAGCCCAAAGGCTGGACCATGTACAGCTCCTCCTCAAGAGGATCATGGAGAAACGTGTTGTTCACGAACATCTAGCGAAACCACCACTAAAAGTGAGAGGAGGAACAGATGACAACGTGACTCGTCGTAAAACAACCAACAGGGGCATTCGTGTCAGCAAAGGTGACGCCCGGAACCTAGGAGTAGTCCTTGGCAGTGAGACGAGCGTTGTACCAGTTGAGATCACCCGAGGTTCACTTGGCCTTCCTTATCGTGTGACCAGGAGGAAGGTTAGCAAGTTTGAGCATGCCATGCTCAGCCAGAGCGGTGAGCTCTGCGACATAAGCCATGAGCCAGGCAGCAGCACGCGGGAAAGCTAGAGTGTCGGCAAGGGTGAGGTGGTTGGACTCATCGAGGGGGATACTCCTGAGAAGGTTAGGCTCGTCCAAGGGAGAGGGAGAGGAGCGGCGGGGTCGAAGTGACGGCAAGGGCACGCATAGCAGATTTTGTGCTAACGAAGCAATGGTTAGTGTATGCATCAAGGGCACGGAAAAACTCCATATGAAAGAAGTTGCGACCATAGACGTGACCCGGGTGAAAGGTGTAAGGCGGTAGAATGCGGAGTGGAGGGGCTGGAACAATGGAGGAAGGCGGAGGTAAGGAGGGAAGGGGGAGCGTAGAGATCGCCGGAGAGGGAGGGGAGGGAGAAGGGAGTGGAGGAGCGGAAAGTGGAGGATTGGCGGAGGAGGAGGCAAGAAAAGGCACAGGGGAGATCAGCGAGAGAAAAAGAGGTGACAATGTGATGACAGCAGCAAGAACACAAGGGGAGGAGAGGAAGAAGGATTATTGATGGAGACAGAAACAGGAAGACAAATAGGACAAACCAGGAGGGAGAGGGAGGTGACGACGCAAGGACCGATCGTGGGAGACACCAAGGGAGAGACGACTGGAGCGGAAGGCAAGACAGGGGGTATGGAAGGAGGTAGTGGGAAGGCGGGGAGATGGATGGAAGCGCAGGTAAGAGTGCATGCGGTACAAGAGCCGGTATGGGAAGAGACATGTGAGCATGGAGGAGGAGTGTCCAAGACACAACGAGGGAGCAGGGAAACAGAGGCAGGATGGATGGGGGAGGGTGTGCCGGGGGAGGGTAGGGGAGGGGGGGAGAAGGATGGGAGGATGAACCTCAGCTGTTTCCCCGGTTTGTCAGTATGCTTGCGCATCCATGATTGGGAGCAAGAGGGGGTGCCAAGAAGGGAGTCCAGGCTAGGGACGAGAGGGTAGGGGGAAACTGTTGCAAGAAAGGATGTAGAGGAAAGGAGAGTGAGTGGCAAAGGGGACCAAGAGGGAGGAGGAAGGGGGGGAAGGGTCTCCTGAGAGAGGAGGGAAAGAAAGATGGGATGGGTAGAAGAGGTGAGAGGAGGGAAAGAGAGATGGGGTGGCGCCACAGCTACCACGATAGGATCACCCGTGAGACCGATGGGGGGAGACGCCTGTGGAGGGATGTCCTCTGGGATAACATGATATGCGCAATGAATAGGAGAAAAAGAATAGGAGGAGCCCAAAACCTAGGCTGCAGTAAAAGTAGGCGGAACTGGGGGAGGGGAGAGAGGGGGAAAAGCTTGGACGTTGTTTAATGGTATACGCCTTGTCCACTTACTAGCTTGCTGGCTGGCTGATTGCATTCAAAGACAAGGCATGCATTGCTCTATGGAGTACGTCCCCTTGGTCTGTTCTAAGATAGGCCATGAATGCACTGCCCATAATGGGTATGTCCCCTGGGGATCATAATAGGAAACACGAATTTGTGGCCTAGATGGGACCCATGTTGACTTCAACTTTCGACTTTCTGGCACAAAGTCGAAGTTGTAGAGTCAATTAAAGTCGACTCCAGGTCAACTCCGACTTGGTCCGTCCAATTTTGTTTTGGGTTTGTTCACGTAGAGTTTCATGTGGGCTGTCTAGTCCATGAAAAATATTTCGAAAAAAGTCCGTTGGGCGGCTCAAAACCGGCCGACTTCGACCTCCTCGGTAAAGCACCTTACCATCGCACATCCTCTGTGGTGGGGCATTGTCCGAGCTGTCCCATTGATGGACAGCCTGGATGATAATACCTGCATGAACCTACGAAAGCATTTAAACAGCCAATGAGTGCATCCCATGAGGAATCTTCTTTTTCTTGACCAATGAGCTCAAAAGGAACATGTATTGTGATGGGTGACGTGGTAATTGCATGCTATCATGCTGTCAGGCATATCTGGCCAACCAATATGTATGCCACTGTGGCATACACACTGGTTGCCCTCCATGTGGCATTGCCACATGGAGAACAAGCTTTATCTTAGGAAAAACAATTTCTAGTGTTGCTGGTCGTGGCGGAGGGTCTAGACCCGTGGCACCTAGGACATCGGAGGTCATTCGTCTACACTTCGTTGGAGGTGGCAGCCTCACGCTGCCAGCCTTGGGTGGCAGAGTTCCCAGCCAACACTTAGACCCGTCATGCGTGTCTCGGACACAGTAGCAGCACCATGGCCCGTCCACGGGCATCAGCAGTTTCTGCTGCTCAAGGCTCCGCGACAACACATACTGCTGTTCAGCCACTGTCTGGGGAGCTTCTGATCAAGGCCCTCTCCCGGTTCACAAAGCCGATGCCAACACCATGCGGGTATCCAGGATTCTACTGCGGGGGTTGTGGGACCAACTTCTCTGGCGGAAGTGACCGCATGAGAGGTCACTTTGGAGCTGCTGTTGGCAACATCAAGAAGTGCAAACGTGCTCCTGCAGGTGCACGTGCTTTACTGGGACTTCCTGCACTGCCACTTCCCCATGACGGTTTCGAGGGTGCGGATCCGAAGTTGTATAAGGGCCTCGGCGAGTACTGGGAAACGAGGGATCGGCCGGTGAAGTGGGTGGAGCTGGTGGCCGAGCGGCAGCTGAGGGAGGCACGTGAGGCTGCCGGTCTTGGAAGCAGCGACGATGCCTCCAAGGAGAACAAAGAAGAGGCTGCGGCTGAGGCAGGAGTAGGCTCTCCCATCACTCCAATCAGCCTGCGCCAGACTCCAACACCTTCCCTCTCCACCCTCAACAGTTCCCGCCAAACCTCCATGCGGGACCACCTGGACAACGCCGTCAACACTGAGGTGCAGAAGTCTATTGTGAAGGTGATGGCAAAGGGAGCACTTCCCATATCCTTTTGCCGCGAACGCATTGTCCTCGAGCTGGTTGACATCGCACGCCGCTCAACACCATCTTTCAGGCTGCCATCAAGGACGAGCGTGGTCAAGACGTTGCTGCCGCAGCTGGACAAGGAGCTGGCCGAGATGGAGCAGCCGCTCCGCAACGGATGGGAGATTTTTGGTGTCACCCTGAGTGTTGACGAGTGGTCGGATATTCAGATCCGACCGATTTACTCTGCCATGGCCTCCAATGCAAAAGGTGTGGCGCACCTGTTCTCCCGTGATTCCACAGGTGTGGTGAGAGATGCAAATCACGTTGCTGCTGTCATTGACCTTCCCATCAGTGATGTCGGTGCTGAGAAAGTCATCATGGTGATCACAGACAATGCATCTACCAACAATAAGGCATACAAGGCACTGTGTGAGAAGTACCCTAGCATCTTCTTCACCAGCTGTGTTGCGCACAGCATTGTTCTTGTCCTCAAAGACATTGCAAAGACAGAGTGGGGCTCCATCTTGATCGGGAAGGCTGAGAAGATTGTATCCTTCATGCGCAACAAAGACATGCTGCGTTCTTGGGTCAAGTCCGAGAGTGGGGGGAAGGTGCCTCTAACTGCTTGTGCTATGCGCTTTGCGTCTGTGCACCACATGCTGAAAAGGCTTTTGGTGCTGCGTCAGCCACTGGAGAAGATTATTGGCAGCAGCAGGTGGAATGAGGTGGCTGGTGGACGGGATGAGCGTTTCGTGCTCGCAAAAAGGAGGTTCGGCGCTTGGTGCGACTCGACGTGTTATGGGTGCAGGTGAAGGCCATGGTGCGCCTCATGACACCTTTGGTGGTGGCGCTGCGCAAGACAGATGCTCCTGGTGGCACTGCAGGTACCATCTACGAGGCATTGCTAGATGCCACCGAGCAACTCCGCAACCTCGGTCTTGCCCGGGGACGGCACGCAGCAGCGTGCAATCCAGCATGGGTGCGCTTCACCATGGGCCGTCTCAAGGAGCGTTGGGACAAGCAGATGGGCTGTCCTGTCTTTGCAGCAGCAAGGCGCATTCATCTGAAACACTTTGGCAACAAATTTCATGCTAACGAAAAGACCGTTGAGGCATGGAACGCTGTTGTTAATGCTCTTGTGCCCGAGTCTGAGCAGGCTGCGCTGGAAAATCAACTCGATGCATTTGCCAATGGGCGTGTGACAGTGGAAGAGGACGCAGCCAGTGTGAAGGACATAGAGAGGGCGAAAGCTGCAGTGGTGCAGGTGGTGACAGGGGAGGTGGCTGCATTTCGCTGGCATGCACGTCACATGACCCGCCTTCCTGCACTCCGCAACCTGGCAATGCGCCTCCTTGCACAGCCATGCAGCAGCTCCGAGAACGAGCGTGTCTTCAGCAAGCACGAGCTGATTCAGATAGCTCGACGCAACAGGCTGAGCACGTCAACGCTAGAGATGCTCGTGCGTGTCAATGTACGGCTGACACGGCTGTACGGCAAGGTGAAGCCTCGCAAGCTCACTATAGAGATCAAGAAGCTGATTGAGGATGAAGGAGCAGAGACTGAGAGTGAAGTTGATGGGGATATTGAGATGGACGATGCCGAGGCAGGATGGGACCCAGAGATTGCTGATGCACAGGATGAGGAAGTTGCTTCTGGGATGGGTGCAGGCTCATCTCATGCCGCTCTGTTAGTGGCAGGAGCAGGGGCAGGGGCAGTGGCAGGAGCAGGAGCACGAGCAGGGGCTTTATCAATGGCAGGAGCAGGAGCAGGAGCAGGAGCAGGGCCTGGAGCAGGGGCTGGAGCAGGGGTTGGAGCAGGGCCTAGAGCAGGGGCTGGAGCAGGGGCTGGAGCAAGGGTTGGAGCAGGGGCTGGAGCAGGGGCTGGAGCAGGGGTTGGAGCAGGGGCTGGAGCAGGGGCTGGAGCAGGGGTTGGAGCAGGGCCTGGAGCAGGGGCTCGAGCAGGGGCTGGAGCAGGGGTTGGAGCAGGGGCTGGAGCAGGGGCTGGAGCAGGGGTTGGAGNAGCAGGGTTTCACTTTGACAATGAGTCAGACGATGAAGATTGTGCGGCTGAGGACAGTGATGATGAAGGCCGTGAGCCAGAGGTGGAGGAGGTGGCACTCATTCTCCCCAAGGGTGTGCGTAAGCGCCGTGATGTGGAAGCTGAGCTTGCAACAGGATCAGCACCTGCAGTAACTTCTCCTGCCTCTCCTTCAGCACGCCCAAAGCGGGCATGTGCTCGTCGTGGCTGATGGTGCCAGCCATGGATAGGAGAACCACAGACCCATGGCTACTAGAGCCATGTCATGTCAGGTGACAGTGGAAGGACTCATCTGGTGACATGTGTGGTGTTTCAATCATGAGATGAACATTTCAAAAGATTTTCCATGCTATCATTCTTTGTCTTTTGTGCTGTCTTTGCTTCCAGTACCCTGTTTGACACTTCTTACCTTTTAATAGCAGTATGATATATGGTGTAGTGGAACTAGGATGGCATTCAGCGCGTTCAGTTGTACTTAGAACAAAGAGCAATGAATTGGAATGTCAACATAATGGATGACGTTGTGTACAATGCTACAGAACCAGTTTTGTAGTGTGAACATAAGACCACTGGATGTGATATCTTGTGCTCAGTGATAGAGCTCTCATAGTGATATCTTGTGAATTCTTGTGATATCTTGTGGTATCTTGTCATATCTTGTGCTCAGTGATAGATACGTCATAGTGCACATGCATGATGATGTCATGAATGTGAAATGTGCCACAATGTTAGTGTGAACAAACCCACAAAATTGTCTAAGAGTGTTCTGTGGACTTAATATTTGGGGTCAACTGCTTTCTGTTGCCAAAATTGGGTATTTTTGTGTTTGGAGAAGAATCGACTTCCGACTTAAGCACGGATCATCGACTTCCGACTTTTGACTTTCAACTTAGGCACCGACTTCGACTTAGGAAAGTCAACATGGGATGGGACAGGCACTAGAGCTCATTGGCTGTGGGCTCAAACCCCTCGTCGGTCGTATTTTTTGTTGTGGCCCAGATCAAGAAAAAAAGTTTCTATGGAGCTACTAAAGCCTACCTTAAGGATAACACTTGGAAGTCTTAGGACGTGCCAAGAATGACTGTAGGCTGAGGTTGGCTCCTGTGGAGCCTCTGTAAGAAGAATAATTAGCAAAGATCTATAAGTACAAAAGCATATACCCTGCATGCATCCATTAACAATCATATCCTTTGAAACTCCTCACAGAGTGTCCAACCAAGAGTAGACACTAAAGACCTTCATGCAAACTTCGTGAGGTTGCAAACTATTGCAATAGTATGCACCTTGTCGATTGCCTAGCTAGCTAGCTACACATACAGACAAGGCATGCACTGCTCTATGGAGTACGTCCCCTTGGTCTATTCTGAGACGGGCCAGGAATGCACTGCCCATAATGGGTATATCCCCTGTGGCTCATCATAGGAACCATACCTTTTTTGGCTTGGTTGAATATGCACCAGAGTCTCAAACGAGAGGTTTCGGGTTCAAACTCCGCGACAACCGCAATTTTCTTTGTGGCCCAAACTGGGAACGGAACCTTCTAGGAAGCTTACTAGAGCCTACCTTGAGGATGACACTTGGCGGTCTAAGGACACTCCAAGTAGGACTGTGGATTGAGGCTGGCTCCAGTGGAGCCACTACAAGTAGAAGCCTTAGCAAAGCTCTGCATGTATACAAGCCTATACCTTGCATACATCCATTTACAGTTCTTGCCTTTGAAACTCCTCACAGAGTCTCCAACCAAAGGTAGACACTAAAGACCAACATGCGGACTTTGTGACGTTGCAAATTAAATGAACCTTAAGCGTGGATCCTTTGTTCGAGGGTGATATGTTATCTTGGTTGCAATACCAAGAGCGGTTGGCGGCCTCCCATGTCGGGACCCGTTTTCTACACCGTTGCTATCCGGCGCATTGACAAAGGGTTATGGGCCTCCACTTTTGGTTCTAAGGCACGCTTCCAAGACCGACTAGTGCGTGGTCTCGCAGGGCGCACAGGTACAATAAAAACACGAACATCAGACGGATCAATCTGCTCCATCGGTTCCATTGGCTTCTTTAGGTAGGGTTTGCACACGTGGCAGACTAGGGGACGAGGAACAACTCTCTCCATGTTGGAAACGACCCTTGAGCCCCAATAGGACTAAGCTCTACCCCTTTTTTAGAAGGTGGTAGGACCCCGAGTCCATTCTCTCACGACGGCACCATCGCCTTAGGCGATCATCTACAGGAGGGGCATGCAACGGAACCAAATGCACCTTTGACAACGGTCACAATGAACAGCCTCATCAGCCTCATCAGCCTCAACAAAGCAGAGTAGCAGTGAAGCAGAGAAGACAAGAGACCCCAGGAAATGGCGGATCCGACTGAAGCTCGCCTTGAGGCGGGTATGTCCAAGTTCACGGGGACAGGGTTTCCCTTGTGGAAATGGCGGTTTGAGATTGTCATGAACGTGCCTGGATACCTCGACATCCTAAAAGGGACCAACACAGCACCCGCCAATGTGACGGTGACAACGTATGCGGCTGACCTTGCCGCATGGACGATGAAGGACAACATGACTCTCGCCATTCTTGTGATGTCCATCAACGAGACTCAACACTCCCACATCACAGGATGGACATTGGCTGCCGAGGCCTACACAAAGCTCTCACACGTGCATCGATTGAATGCCATAGCAAACCAACTCTTCATCTTCCAAAGGTTGATGCCGATGAGGGTGAGCGAAGGAGAATCCATACCGGCATTTTTATAGTCATTCGACAACATGCTACAGGAGGTCCAGCAAATGGAATGGAATCTCGACTCCAACATATGTGCCATGATCCTTCTAATGGCGCTGCCGGAAAGCTGGGGGTCCTTGATCACCGTATTTGGTGGTTGGAAGGAGGCAGATCTGATGTATGAGGTTCTCGCCAAACACGTCCGCAACAAGTCCATGCGACGCAGTGGCAGTGAGGCAAAAATCTCAACCTATGCCTCTCACTTCGGTGGACAAGGTGAAAAATTTCGCTCTTGTCAAGGCAACATCGGAAGTGGTGGCTGTGGAGGGAAAGGCAATGGTGGCGGGAAGATTTCCAAGAAGCCCGGCAGCTGTCACAACTGTGGCAAGGTTGGGCACTGGGCTCGGGACTGCCGTAGTCCCAAGAAAGAAGGCGGAAACAAAGGTGGAAAGGAGAAGAAGGAGCTCACCAACATGATGGCTAGGGGGTTGCCAATGAAGGGCACAACGATCCTTAGGCCCGGGGCATTTGCCCTTGACTCAGGCACTAACCACCACTCATTTAAAGAGAAGTGTGGATCTGCCTCCATGGCCGAATCTGTCACGCGCATCAAGCGTGCAAACGGCGGCGTCGTCCAAGCCATGGGCGAAGGGGACAAGGTGATCACGTTCAACGTGAATGGTGTGGAGAAGGCGGTCAACCTTCAAATGGTGGTGTACATGCCCTCTTTTGTAGCCAGCCTGCTGTAAGTGTCACAAATCACCGAAAACAACATGAGATTGGTGTTCACCAACAAGGAAGCGGTGGCTCTAAAAAACGAGGACATCCAGATTTTGTACACCAAAGAGGACCTCATGCTTCAAGTTCTAAGAGTCAACGGCCTCTACGTGCTTCAAACTAAAGTCACCAAGGCATCGGATTAAAGACTTGCATGTGCCACAAAGACAGTGGTACCTGAGCCAAAGGATGCACCGCCGCCGACTGCTACGCCCGCCACATCAACCAAGGACAGTAACGCTGAGCTGTGGCACCGGCGATTTTCCCATGTGGCCAACAACACGCTGCAGAAGATGCAGCAGCAAGAGGTAGTTCGCGGAATGGAAGGGTGCACTATGAAGCATGGCGGACGGTGTGCATTGTGCGAACCATGCCTCCAAGAGAAGGCAAAGAAGAAGCCGTTTTTGAGAGGAGGTCAACGAGCGAAGCATGTCTTGGAGCTGATACACAGTGACGTGTGTGGACCCTTCCACACACCGTCTAACAGAGGAAGCAAGTACTTCCTGACCTTCATTAACAATCTCAGCCGCAAGTTGTGGATCTACTTCCTCAAAACAAAGAGAGAGGTCAAGGAGAAGCTCCTCGAGTTCGTCGCCATGGTGGAGCGGCAAACGTCCACGAAGGTGAAGATGCTCCAAAGTGACAACGGGGGTGAGTACGAGGCATGCAAGCTATGGCTCAAGCATCATGGCATCCTCCATGATCAAACCACCACTTACAACTGACAAAGAAACGACATTGCCGAGAAGATGAACCAGACCCTACACGGCATGGTGCGAAGCATGCTCTTCGACGCCAAGCTCCCACCTCGCTTTTGGGAAGAAGCAGTAACAACGGCCAACTACCTCTTGAATCTCACACCAGCAACCGCCTTGTAGGAGCGTGGACAAGAGCAGGACAAGCAGATAAAGACCCCACAAGAAGCATGGTCTGGAAAGAAAACCAACGCATCTCATGTGAAGGTATTCAGGTCAACTGCATGGGTGAACATCCAGTCCGGAGAAGGTGGGGGCAAGCTGGACGCACGTTCGAGGAAGTGCATCATGGTTGGGTATGACACATCACACAAAGCCTATGGGCTTTGGGACAAGGCAGCAGGGAAGCTCGTGAGGAGCCGCATCGTCGTGTTTGACAAACGTCCCCTTGAAAAGGGTGAGCTGCTAAACCCGAACCTCGCTCCCAAAGCGGGAGAGTGGATAGTGTTGCTAGAGCCCGGAGACCAAGCACCCGACAACTGGCTTGCTTTGCTAGCAGGTGGTGGGAATGGGAGAGTAGCTGTGGAGGATGACGTAGCTTCTGACATGGACGCGGATACCGAAGCGTCCGGGGCTTCCAAGTCTGACTTGGATTCTAACAACTCTTTTGATGACGACGACGACAACAAACCACCACTTGTGGAAGCACTAGCACCAAAGCAAAAAGCCGCACCACTATCCCGGCACAGTTTGCGACCAAAGAGAACACCTTTGCGGTATGAGGATAGTTGGACTGGCCTCAGCTGGTTGTGCATGGCTCAAGGAAAGCCATGCGCAATGGCAAAGGCGATGAATGGCCCAGATGTGGCCAAGTGGAAGGAGGCAGTGGATAGCGAGCTCCCGTCCATTTCCGAGAACGGCACGTGGGTGCTAGTGCATAGACCCAACAAGGTCCATGTGGTGGGATCCAAGTGGGTCCTCTGAGTGAAGAAGAAGCAAGATGGTAGCATCAACAAGTTCAAGGCAAGGGTAGTGTCTAAGGGGTTCTCTCAACGCCCACGCTCTGAGTACAATGAGACGTTCGTGCCTGTCATAACCTTTGCCTCCATCTGCTCTCTCTCCTTGGAATTACAGTTGTAAAGAACCTAGAGATATACCAGATGGACGTCAAGACAGTTTTTCTTTACTAGAAGCTCAACAAGGAAGTGCTGATGGAGGTGCTCGACGGAGTCAAAGCTCCCAAGGGCAAGGTGCGCAAGTTGGTGAAAGCGCTCTACGTACTGAAACATGCCCCAAGGATGTGGTACAAAGAGATGGATGGTTTCATGACCGGCCTCTCCTTTGCACATTGCGAGAATGACCCGAGCATGTATGTGTGCGATGATGGGAGAGAGCTGATGCTGGTTGCGCTATACGTGGATGATCTCATCATCTGCTCGTCTTTGGTGGAGCTGCTGGATGAGCTGAAGTCTTACCTTAGCAAAAGGTTCAAAATGAAGGACATGGGTCCTCTCGAGTACTACCTTAGGATCGCCATCTATGGCAACCGAGTAGAAAGCACCATCAAAATCAACCAAACCAAATACACCGGTGAGGGACTGAAGCGCTACCACCTGGAAGATTGCAAACCTGTAAGCACCCCAATGACGACTGATACAAAGTTGAAGGCCTCCATGTCGCCAAGCAACAAAGCAAAACAAAGGGAGATGCAAGACATCCCCTATCAGTCCGCCGTGGGTAGCATCATGTACGCCATGGTAGGGAATCGTCCGAACATCTGCTATACTGTTGGAAAAGTGAGCAGATTCGTGGCCAACCCTGTGCCACAACATTGGCAGGCAGTCAAGCGCATCTTGTGCTACCTACAGAAGAAATGTCACATTGGCCTTGTCCTTGGGGGCAAAGAAGGAATGGAACCCCTTCGCTTGAAGTGCTACACCGACGCTGTCTGGGGAGGAAATCCCGACGACAAGAAATCCACCTCTAGATACGTGTGCATCTTGAATCGCGCTGCCATCTCATGTGTGAGAAGGAAGCAAGATTGTGTTTCCGTGTCCACGGCTGAGGCAGAGTACGTTGCTCTGTTTGAGGTGTGCAAGGAGACTCAATTGCTGTATAGCCTGCTTGGTAAAATGACAGTGCCACAGAAGGACGCCACGGGCATACAAGTGGACAACATGAGAGCCATCTCGATGGCTGAAGACAAGATCATCTCCCGGCGAACGAAGCACATTGACATACGTTACCACTGATCACGTGACCAGGTCATGAAGAATGTGGTGGACTTGTAGCACTGCGGAACGAAGAGCATGCTTGCTGACTGCATGACCAAGCCGCTGGAGAGCGACTTGCACTATGCAGGCATTTGTGGATTCGGCATGAGTGCCGCAGAGGAAGGGTGAGCCCCAAGGCATTGATGGAGCCCAGTAAGCGACAGATGGACAGAGGTGTAAGGGAGATATATATTGAAATAATATGCACCTTGACCACTGCCTAGCTGGCTAGCTACACATACAGACAAGGCATGTACTGCTCTATGGAGTACATCCCCTTGGTATGTTCTGAGATAGGTTAGGAATGCACTCCCCACAATGGGTATGTCCCCTGTGGCTCATCATAGCAACCGTACCTTTTTTGGCTTGGTTCAATAGGCACCGGAGTCTCAAACAAGAGGTCGTGGGTTCAAACCCCGCGACGGCCGCAATTGTTTTTGTGGCCCAAACTGGGACAGGAAGCTGCTAGGAAACTTACTAGAGCCTGCCTTGAGGATGACACTTGGCGGTCTAAGGACACACTAAGTAGGACTGTAGGTTGAGGTTGGCTCCAATGCGACGGTGACCTTGTAGCATGGACAACAAAGAACAACACGCGTCTCGCCATACTTTTGACGTTCATCAACAAGATCGAACACTCTTACACCAGAGGATGCACATTGGCTACCATGGCCTACGCAAAACTCTTACGCCTTCATGAATCAAACACCCTAGCAAACCGACTCTTCATCTTCTGATGATTGATGTCAACGAGGGTGAGCAAAGGAGAAACAAAACCCACATTTTTGCAGTCGTTTGACAACGTGCCGCAAGAGGTATAGCAAATGGAATTGAGTCTCGAATCCAACATGCATGCCATGATCCTTTTGATTGTGCTGCTAGAGAGTTGGGTATCCTTGATCACCGTATTTGGTCGTTGAAAGGAGGCACATCTGACGTATGAGGTTGTTGCCGAACAAGTCTGCAACGAGTCAATGCAACGCAGTGGCAGTGAGGCAAACATTTCAGCCTATGCCTCTCACTTTGGTGGAAAAGGTGCAAGCTCTTGCTCCAGTCAAGGCAACAACGGAAGTGGTGGCGATGGAGGGAAAGGCAATGGTGGTGCGAAGAGTTCCAAGAAGTTTAGCAACTGTCACAACTATTTCAAGGTTGGGCACTGGGCTAGGGCCTGCCGTAGTCCTAGGAGAGAAGGCGGGAACAAAGGTGGGAAGGAGAAGAAGGAGCTCACCAAAATGATGGCTGGAGGGTTGTCCATGAAGGTGGCAGCGCTCCTCAAGCTTGGGGCATTTGCCCTTGACTCGAACACCATGCACCACTCGAAAGAGAATGGTGGATTTTTCTCCATGGCTAAATCTGACATGCCCATCATGTGCGCAAATGGCGGTGTCATCCAAGCCATGGACAAAGGGGACAAGGTGATGAGATTCCACATGAACGGTGTCAGAAGGAGGTCAATCTTCAAAATGTGGTGTACATGCTCTTCTTTGCAACAAGCCTACTATCATTCTCACAAATCACCAACAACAACATGACAGTTATGTTCACCAATGAGGAAACTGTGGCCCTGAAAAACGAGGGAATCCAGATTTTTTACACCAAAGATGACATCATGCTTCAAGTTCCAAGAGTTGGCGGCCTCTATGGGCTGAAAACCAAAGTCACCAAGGCATCGAATAAGGGACTAGCATGTGCCACCAAGACACTAGCACTGAAACCTAAGAATGCACCGACGGCAACCGTTGCAGCTGCCACATCATTCAAGGACACTGATGCTGAGCTGTGGTACCGGCAATTTTGGCCACGTGGCCAACAGCATGTTGCAGAAGATGCAAGAGAAAGAGGTAGTCCGCGAAGTGGAAGGATGCACAATGAGATATGGAGAAGGGTGTACAATGTGTGAACCATGTCTCCAAGCAAAGGCAAAGAAGAAACAGTTTGGGAGATGACGTCAACAAGTGCAAAATGTCTTGGATCTGATCCACAATAGCGTGTGCAGACACTTTCGCATGACGTCTAATGGAGGAAGCAAGTACTTCTCGACCTTCATCAATGACCACAGCCGTATGTTGTGGATCTACTTCCTCAAAACAAAGGAGGAGATCAAAGAAAAGCTCTTCGAGCTCGTCGCCATGGTAGAGCGGCAAACGTCCAAGAGGGTGAAGACTCTCCAAAGTGACAACGGGGATGAGTATGAGGTATGCAAGACTTGGCACAAGAATCATTGTATCGGCCATGAGAAATCCACCCCTTGCAGCCCCCAAAGCAATGGCGTGGTAGAGAGGATGAACCAGACCTAACTCTGCATGGTGCGAAGCATGCTTTTTTACGCCAAGCTCCCATCTCGCTTTTGGACTGAAGCTGCAACAACAGCCTGCTACCTCTTGAATATCACACCAGAAACCACCTTGTGGAAGCGTGGAAAAGAGCAAGACAAGCAGCTGAAGACCCCACAAGAAGCATATTCGGGAAAGAAACGCAACGCCTCTCATCTCAAGGTATTCGGGTCAGCTACATGGGTGAAGATCTAGTCCGGAGAAGGTGAAGGCAATCTGGATGCACGTTCCAAGAAGTGCGTCATGGTTGGGTACGACATGTCACACAGAGCCTATTGGCTTTCGGACTAGGCAGCAGGCAAACTTCTGAGGAGTCACGACATTGAGTTTGACGAAAGCACCCTTGGAAAGGGAGTGCTGTTGCACCCAATCCTTGCTCCCAAGGCGCGATAGTGGATAGTGTTACTTGAGTCCGGAGACTAAGCACCCGACAACTAGCTTAATTTGCCAGCAGGTGGTGGGAATGGGAGAGCAGGTGCGCATGATGATGCGACAACTAACATGGACGCGGATACCAAAGCGTTTGGGGCTTCCAAGAGTGACTTGGAGTGCGACGACTCTTCCGATGACAACGACACACCACAACCTCTGGTAGCACCAATAGTAAATCAAGAAGTTGCACCAGCATCCTGGTACATTTTGCGACCAAAGAAAGCACCTTTGTGGTATGAGGACAATTGCACTGGCCTTTGTTGGTCATGTATGGCTCAAGGAGAGCCATCCACACTGACAAAGGCAATGAATGGCCCTGATGTGGTCAAGTGGAAGGAGGCAGTGGACAGCGAGCCTGAGTCCACTGCCGAGAACGGCACATAGGTGCTAGTGGATAGACCCGACACGGCCCACGTGGTGAGATCCAAGTGGGTCCTCCAAGTAAAGAAGAAAGAAGACATCAAAATCAAAAAGTTCAAGGCGAGGGTAGTGGCAAAGGAGTTTTCTCAAAGCCTTGGCTCTGAGTAAGATAATACGTTCACGGCCGTCATGAGCTTCGCCTCGATCCGCTCTCTCCTTGCTATTTCAGCCTCCAAGAACTTGGAGATACATTAGATAGATGTCACAACAGCTTTCCTTCGCAGGAAGCACAAAATGGAAGTGCTGATGGAGGTACGTGGAGGCGTCAAAGTTCCCAAAGGCAAGGTGTGCACGTTGGTGAAAGGGCTCTGCGGGTTGAAACGAGCTCCAAGGATGTGGTACAAAGTGATCGACGGTTTCATGACCGAAGTCTCCTTTGCACATTGCCAGAATGACCCCAACATGTACGTGCGCGATGATGGGAAAGAGCTGATGCTTGTTGGACTATATATGGGAGATCTCAACATTTTCTCATCTTCTGTCAAGCTACTGGATGAGTTGAAGTCTAACCTCGGCAAAAGGTTTAACATGAAGGACAAAGGTCCTCTTGAATGCTTCATCGAGATCTCCTGTCAGAAACAAGGGTGCAGTTCCGACGTGGCCTGACAGGTCTTTCGTGCTCATGGCTTGTTTTGTGTGGATGGTTTTGAGTGTTAGCGTGAGCTTTTTGGTTGCCCTGCACTATGTCTATAGGAGTGGAAGACAAATGTGAGACAATCATTTTTCTGAAGGGAAGAACAGGATTATGCATACGTTTTTCAACATGGACATTATCTCAACAGTTTTAGGTCTATTCATGAGCTCTCCAATGCACAAAATCATGCACGATTGGGTTCACCGTAGCTCCCGCTACGTTTGCCAAAGCGCAGCACCCCAAACCAGCCGCTCAGTTGGCAAGACGCGCCACATCATCCGC
The DNA here is from genome assembly GCA_023375785.1 of Penium margaritaceum. Taxonomy (NCBI): domain Eukaryota; kingdom Viridiplantae; phylum Streptophyta; class Zygnematophyceae; order Desmidiales; family Peniaceae; genus Penium; species Penium margaritaceum. The sequence continues at coordinate 84,649 of SZWC01008437.1, read as the reverse complement.
AAAGGCGCCCTCACACATCAAATGCCCATCAAAAAGCCATTTCGTTGGCACAGATGTCCCTACGTGTAGCGGTGGTGCCCCTCGCACCTTTGGGGTCTGTTTTGATGAGTTCATCATTGTGTTTGGTCATGGGGATTGATGTGGTTCAAAACCTGCTCGCAGACCTGCAGTCAGGATTTTGACCAAGTCCCCGAGTAACAAACAACACTACCAAGTTTTGGACTCTGAGGAAGGATGTTGGCCAGGTCCCTCAGTAACAAAACTGCACTTCTAAAATTCGGCGGATCATCCACCGGACACCTCTGCAGTCTTTTGGGAGCAAAATCCCCAAATGGTATTTTGTTACTCGTTCCGGTCAATTATTCACCGGCAGTCAAACCACGGCCAGCACCTAGAGCCACCGCATACTCCCCAAGTTTGGAAGCCCATATCTCCCTTGTTACTAGCCCGATTCTGGTGAAAGAATTTCAACCGGATTCAGCGACTTGTCAACTCTCATAGAAAATCCTCCTAATTAGGATCCAAGGAATCCTTGAGTCGCCAAGACCACCAATGAGGAATTTCCTCTCTCTCGCGGCTTGTCAGCGCCTCCCGGCGCCGCACTTGGACATGTAAAGGGGGAAATCTTCGACATTCACCCCCTTGCACCTGCCATGCCCGCTGCTCCTCCTTTCCCTCAATTATCTTTTGCTGCACCCTCCAACCCATCACAACTGGTCATCGCAAGTATGGCAATTCTCAATGCGTGCTAGTCCATGGGTTGCGCTTTGTTCAAGCAATCTGCAAGCATGGAGTGCGTGCTACAGTGCTCCAATACCACCAATACCTTTTCAACCATATCCCGTGCGTAGTCATAATGCATGTCAATGTGCTTTTTCCTTTTGTACTGCGTCAGGTTGTTGGTTAGCAAACTGGTGTTATCCTCTTGCACCACCGGAGGCTCCTACTGTGGCACACCCAGCTCCCCAGGCAACCTGCGGAACCACATCGCCTCCTTGATCGCCTTGGTCAGCGGGATGTACTCTGCTTCCAACATAGAGGTGGCGACGAAGTCTTGCTTTCTAGTACACCGCGAAAGCACTACACTGGCAAGGAAGAACACGTAGCCCGATGTGGACTTCCACTTGTCCACATCGTCAGCACATTCTGCATTCCTATAACAGACCAGACGCAAAGGTTCTGCTCGCCCCTTGCCGTCAAACCACAGGCGCGCATGCCGCATCACCTACAAGTAGCGCAGGATGCGCTTGAGCACCTGCCAGTGTAGTGGTCCTAGATTAGCCACATATGTGCTCACTTGGCCCAGCGCATAGGCCAGGTCTGGTCGAGTTGCCATCATGGCATACATGAGGCTACCCACCGCCGATTGGTAGGACACCCCTGCCATATCCTCCCACTCTTCTTTTCTTTGCGGCACCTTTGTTGCACTCTGTTCATAGGTTGTGGAGACCGGACTGCCAATTGGTTTGCAGTCCTCCATGCCATACCACTTCAACACCTTGGCAACGTATTTGGCCTGGCTGAGCTCAAGCATGCGCGCCCTCCGGTTCCGTGTGATGCTCACCCCAAGGTAGTACTCCGGCTCCTCCATCTCTGACATCTAGAATCTGCTACTAAGCTGCTCTTTCAGCCACTGTAGGCTTGACAGATCCGTTGAGCATAGGATTAGGTCATCCACATAGAGTAGAACGATCTGATGGAGCTGCTTCTCGCACCGCACGTACACAATCTTATCTGCCTCACAACCCTTGAAGCCGAGTTGTGCCATGAAAATGTCCATCTATTGGTACCAGCATCTAGGTGATGGTTTTTGCATGTACATGGACTTCTATAGCTTACAAACCTTGCCCTCCAGCACCTCCACCCCCTTTGGCACCTCCATGTATATTTCTTTGTCTATGACACCATTGAGGAAAGCCGTCTTTACGTCCGTGTCCTTCACGGTTGCCACCGCAAGGGTCGCCCGGATGCTCGTGAACCTGGTGATGAGAGCAAACATCTCATCATAGTGCTCGCCCTTACACTGTGTGTATCCCTTTGCCACCTGCTGCACCTTGTATTTGTCAACCTGACCTTCCTTTTTTAACATGGTCTGAAAGACCCACTTTGTGCTGATGACCTTGGCATATTTTTTCCCATCAACCAGCTCACACATGTCGTTTCCCATGATGGACGCCAGCTCAAACTTGATTGCTGCGTCCCATACAACCCCGTTGAGCCGTGCAAGTGCCGCTTGCATGGTAGTCCGCTCCGTTGATCCAGCCAGCATGCATTGCGTCATGTCGATCCATTGACCAGTGCTTGTGCCAAAGCGCTTCCCCACATTTTGCTTCCTCCCAGTGCGGCGCGATACTTTTGGTGGTACATCGTCGCTTTGCTTTGATCCCTCCAACTATGCATGCTCCACTGAATAATTGACCGGACGGCTCCCCAAGGATCTCTCTCAATCCGGTCAAAGATCGTCCGAATGACCGGTATATCCAGTGGATTTTCCACTTGCGACCGATGCGCACTCTGTCGGGAGTGCGCACCTTGGCACCCTTGGTTCCTCATCCTCTAGATCCTTCCGGTGGATCTCCTCACCAGCTTGATCTTCATCGGAGTCCTTTGTGCTGGCTTCCACCACTTCTGCACTTTTGCCTTGTGATGTCGCATCCTCAACCATAGCGTCCGCCGGCTCCTTCTTGTAGTCAAGAAGATAGAACCACTCCCCCATCTTTAGAGAGTTGACAACCCCTACGTCGTTGGTGCTGATGTAGCTGTGCTGGAACCCGACATGTCGGTCGCAGATTACCTCGTCCTTGCATATGTTGTCCAGCATGTACACCTTATGCGTGCTCTCATAGCCAAGGAAGAGATACAACTTTGTTTGCGGCTCTAGCTGGCTGTCCCGCCTCTACGCAGCTTGCACCATCGCATATGCCTTGCACCCGAATAATTTCAGGTATGCCACACTTAGCTTGCGTCCACTCCCAACCTCTTGCATTGTCTTCCAGCCGCTCTTCCCCTCTAGCATTGCTGTAGGAATGAGGTTGAAGGTGTTGGAAATTCTGTTCCAACGTGGCTCTGGCCGCCTAGCTTGCACGGCATGTTTGGGCAAGTTCGGAGATGAAGCGTGAGCTTTCTGGTCGCCTCACGCTATGTGGGAGAGGATTTGAGACAGTCCGTTTTGCAAAGAGGATAACGTCATTTTGCGTTGTTTTTTGTACATGGACATGATCAAAACATTTATTGGGCTAGTCATGAGCTCTCCAACGCACCAAACCGTGCGCAGGTCTCACCCACCACATAAATGCCTAACGCTTCCATGGCGCGCACACACCGTGGCACCTTCCTTCACGTGCGAAGCGTCTTTCCCAAGGTGCAGGTCCAATTGCACGTGGTGTTGGGGTCCCCTGCACTGTTTTCATGCACCATGCCCACTTTTGGGTTGAGTTTAGTGATGGGGTGTGACGAGGCTCGAAACCTGTCAGCGGACCTGTAGTCAGATTTTTGACTAAGTCCCCGAGTAACAAAACGTACTATTGAGTTTCGGACGCCGAGCCAGGTTTTTGGCTAAGTCCCTCAGAAACAACCTATACTATTGGATCTGGTGGATGATCCGCCAGATCAGGTGGATCATCCACCGGACGCCTCAGTAGGCCTATCAGAGTATTTTCTCCAGATGGTAATTTTGTTACTCGGTGTGGTCGATTATCGACCGGAGTCGCAGCAGGCTCCCAGAGCCGCTGCGCACACCCCAACTTTGGAAGACCAATACTTGTCCGATTCCGGTGAAACAACTTCCACCGGATTTAGCGACTCATCAAATTTACGGGGCAATCCTCCGTTTTAGGATACGAGTAATCCTGGAGTCGCAAGATCCGCCGGCGCGGAGTTTCCACTTTCTGGCAGCTCGTCGGCGCCTCCCGGCGCCGCACTTGGGCATGCAGAGGGGCAATTTTTTTAACATTGTCCCCCTTGCACCTGCCATGCCCGCTCCTCGTGCTTGCTCTCACTCATGTTCTGCTGCGCCCTCCAGCCCATCATAGCTGGTCTTCCCAAGCCCGGCCACGCTCACGTGCCGGTCTGCGGGTTGCGCTTTGTTCAACTAATCTGCAAGCTTGTTGTGCGTACTACAACTTTGTAGCACCACATGCCCCTTTTCATTCATGTCCGTTCTTCTTTTATTTGGGCAATGGATGCCAACTCCGACTTCACGGCGGCATCCCATTGTTCCCCCTCGGGTCCCGCAAGTGCCTCTTGCACGGTTGTTGGATCCATTGATGCAGCCAGCATGTACCGCGTCGATCCATCTACAGGTGCTTGCATTGAAGCGCTTCCCCACTTTGCTGCAATCCTTCCGACTCTGTTCGCTCCAGTGAATCATCAACCGGACGGCTCCTCGAAGGTCTCTCCCGCTCCGGCAAATCATCGACCGGACGGGCGGCACGTCCAAAGTAATTTTTGCCAACGCCCGACGCGAACTCCACCAGGAGTCCACGTTTTGGCACTTGTAAAGCCTCCTCCGATGGATCTTTCGCTGGATCTTCAGTCCGGCTTCTATGTCGTAGAGTCCTCTGCGTCGGTAGCTGCACCTGCTCCACCGCCGTGCTCCGACGTTGCATCTTCGACCTTCGCGTCCGCCGGCTCCTCGTAGTCAAGGAGCTAGAATCACTCCCAGTGGTGTGGAGTATTCCCAACGCTCATGTCGATGCTGTTGTTGTTGAAACTTTGCTGCAGCTCCCCTGGTAGCTTCCTTGGAAGCTTCCTCTAGCATGAACCAGCAGCCTTCTCTAGCAGCTTCCTCCACTAGGATCATGGTGCTCCTGCACCATTGGAACAGTGCCCCCTGTGTGCATAACTTTCACTACTCCGGCTGCTCTGCGAGCGTGCCCATGACCTCAAACCACTGCCACCTTGCCTTGCTGCCATTGGAGTTTGCGGCTGCTTCCGTTCCGTGCCGAGCCGCACCATGGAGACCGCGGCTCTTTTAGCCAGCTTTCCGTTGTGCTCTTGCATGTCAGGCTTGCCTACCGCATGGTGCATCCCTCCTCAGCTTTGCTTTTGCGTCTTGAGTCTGCACCTTATGGTTGACGGCTCTCGCATCCACTCAGCCTTGTGCTAGTGCGACCAGTGGCCAAGGTGGCCTGGTGCGTCCAGTTGCACTTGCCATCAGTCATGGTCCCTCAGCATTTGCAGCCAATTTGCTGCATGGCATGGCCGTTTTGCCACCCGGCTGCTTCTTGGCGACGTGGTGACTGCTGCTTCCTTGTTGCCAATGCTTGCCGATTCAACTCGCCTCTTCTGTTTTGAGGCGTTGGAAGCGCTCGCCTCTAGCTAGCCTTCCATTCCAGCGGAAGCCATTAACAGCGCCATCCCTGCTGCTTCATCCGCTGCCATTGGAGCTGTTTTGCTCCATCCAAGTCATCTTGCATTCTGCAGCACCTTTGGCACGTCCCCGCTTGGACCCAGCGTGAGCCCTGTCACATCCACCCGTTGTGGATTGCTTCCTCGCCTTTTGGCGCAGCTGACTTCTCTTGCTGCTACAAGCGCGTGCATCACTTAGTGTTGCTGTTGTCTGACCTGGTGGTGCCTTCTCTCCACTGAGTGTGCATCCGCTGCCTGGACTTGCGCGCGCATGTGCCGACCTCCCGTCAGCACTGCTGTATTGCACTCCAGCTTTGGTACACGATGAAGACGCCCGAACCACTTTTTGTGGTGTGATTTTTGTTGTTGATTGTTTTTATAGTTTACTTGCACTAGAAAATGCCTTCTCTTTTGAAGCATGGTGTTGGCTCCCCCTGTTTGACACGCCCACTGCGCCTTACCCGCCACGGTAGCTGTTTTGCTCCACCAAACTTGGTGTTGTGGCAGCTCGACCAGCCGCTGCCTATCTGGGGTTGTTGAGCCTACCCCGGTTCTGCTGCACATTTTGTCCCACCGTGCGTCCGGTCCGGCCCTCCCGGCTGACGACGTGTGCGGACATTCGCAGCTTCCTCGGTTGAGTTTTGTGCCAGCTGGTGTCGGCGCCCTCTCGTGGTGTTGCTGCTGCACTGCTGCGATCTGCTACACATGTGGGCGCTCTTGGCCCCACACCAATGTGTGTTCTACAAGCTCCCTTTTGAAATTGCCACGTGCTAGTGCCACTTGTGCCGTTGATCCAGCATTACTCCACTTACCCATGGCCATGATGTGTCACGCCCAAAGCCGACACCTTTCCTGCCAATCATGGAGCTTGACAAGTTGAGGCCACCCTTGCTATTTTGCATGCGCCTCCCCCTTGCAGGAGCACCTTGTACTCTCCTTCTCTCCATCGTGAGCAAGGCTGTGGCGACTCCAAAGGCCCTATCTACCCCTTCCTTGTAGATGAGGACAAGTACCACCCTCCATTTTGTTGCATTTCTCCACCTTGTACCCCTTGGGAGTAATTCAGCGGCAGCCCTCTTGTGGTAGCTTCCTCCGGTAGCTTGCGGGACGCTTCCTCTGGCGCTGCCAGCAGCTTGTCCGGTAGCTTCCTTCGGCCAGCTTTCCAACGCAAGCTCTGCCTCTCTACTTTGGCTAGGTCAGTTGTGGAGATCGGGCATGCCTCTCGCATGCCACCTTGGCCGTCCTCAATGACGGCCGAACATGCTCCTCAGTTTTTGGAGCGTCAGACCCCGGCACGTAATGACTGCGGACCCGGTGTGTCGTCCTCCTCTTGAGATCTTGGCAAGGTCCACGACTTCCGCTGCGCACATCACCCACATATGGCATAATATGCCACCATGCCGTCTAGCCCTTCGCACGGCACCACGACAAATGGTGCCCGTTGGACGCGTCTCGCTCCCCGTGTCGCCGCCTCCAGCTTGATGTTGGCCGACGTAGGCGGATGAAGACGCCGTCCCGCGCCCTCTCATGGTGTGCTGCTCTGTTCGTTGCACCCCACTTGATGATGCATGAAGGGTTGCCTTGCCACTGGGAAAAGCCACCACGAGCACCTCATTGCTGTAGGTTGTCACGCTGGCATGCTCACAGAAGCGGTGCGCGTTCCACTTGACCTGCTGCAAGCGCTCCTCCACGTGGGTGTGGATGCCTTGGAGGGTATGAGGCAGTCCAACGTAGGAGTCAACGAGTCGAACAGAGGACCTAGCACCATGGCTGATTTCTGCCCATCTCACCACCTCAAGGAAGTTCATGGCATGGCTCAGCCGAGCCTGCTGCAATGCTACATGGAGAAGCCTGGTACCACCGGCGTAGATTTCCACGCCGCCCGCCTTCTCTCAAGGACCCATTGCAGCAACTGCCCTCTTCGATGTGGCAGGCCTCCTACCACACTATTGTCCTCGTACCGCCACCGCCTGAGCACGTAGAGAGCCCAGCATCGGCCTCTCACATTGCTCGTTGCGTGCACACCGTGCACCGTGGCGATCGCCTCTGAGATCATCTTGTTGCTCGCGGAAGCCATGTAGACGTTTTTGGCTATGAGCCACTGGGCCCATAACCCTTTGTTGGAAATTCTGTTCCAACGTGGCTCTGGCCGTCTAGCTTGCAAGGCATGTTTGGGCAAGTTCAGAGATCAAGCCTGAGCTTTCTGGTTGCCTCATGCTATGTGGAAGAAGATTTGAGACAGTCCGTTTTGCGAAGAGGATAACGTCATTTTGCGTTTTTTTTTTTGTACATGGACATCATCAAAACATGTAAAGGGCTAGTCATGAGCTCTCCAACGCACTAAACTGTGCGCAATTCGGCCAAGCGTAGCCCAAGGTATGCTTGCCGAAGCGCAGGCCTCACCCACCACAGAAACGCCTAATGCTTCCATGGCACGCACACACCGTGGCGCCTCCCTTCACGTGCAAAGCGCCTTTCCCAAGGCACAGATCCTCTTGCACGTGGTGTTGGGGTCCCCTACACTGTTTCCACACACCATGCCCACTTTTGGGTCGAGTTTGGTGATGGGGTGTGACGAGGTTCGAAACCTGTCCGCGGACCTGCAGTTAGATTTTTGACTGTCCCCGAGTAACAAAACATAATACTGAGTTTCGGACGCCGAGCTAGGTTTTTGGCGAAGTCCCTCAGTAACAACCTGCACTATTGGATCCGGTGGATGATCCACCAGATCAAGTGGATCATCCACCGGACGCCTCGGCAGGCCTATCGGAGTTTTTTCTCCAGATGGTAAACTTGTTACTCGGTCGGGTCGATTATCGACCGGATTTTGAGTTGCAGCCGGCTCCCAGAGCCGCTGCGTACACCCCAACTTTGGAAGACCATATCTCCCTGGATACTTGTCTGATTCCGGCAAAAAAACTTCCACCGGATTTAGCAACTCGTCAAATTTACGGTGCAATCCTTCGTTTTAGTATATGAGCAATCCTCAAGTCGCCAGATCCGCCGGCGCAGAGTTTTCACTTTCTGGCGACTCGTCGGCACTTCTTGGCGCCGCATGTTTCTTGGGCATGCGGAGGGGAAATTCTTTTGAACAGAAGGTGTAGCTCACTATAGGAACAGTTTCTGCCCAGAAGCTTCGCGGTAAATCCCCATCCACCAACATGGTCCATACCATGTTCAGCAGCGTCAAGTTAGCCCACTCCGCCACGTCATTTGAGTGAGGTGAATACTACGTAGTTTGTTCCTATTTTATGCCCTGCTGCTTCATCCACCCGCTAAAGCCCATGTACTCTTCGCTGTTGTTGTTGCATAGCACTCTCACCTTCTGGTCAGTCTGCCTCTGCACTGCAATGACATCCTCCTTCAGCCGGTCTGGGACCTCACCTTTCCGCTTCATGAAGGACACGGAGAGTTTTCTGCTCTAGTGATCTATGAAGGTGACAAAGTAACGCGCACTACTCTTTGATGCAATCTTGAAGGGTCTGCACACGCTGCTGTGCATGACCTGCAGTAGGTTTGCAGCACCATTCACATTCTCGTTGGACGGTTTGCACCGCGCCTTGCCCAAAATGCAAGGATCACATTTTTTGTGCTTTGCTGCATCTGTCGCCTCTTTTGCACCATCAATGACTAGGCTGCATACCAGTTTTCGCTTTGCCATCTCCTTCATGAATGCCGGCAAGGAATGCCCCAGTCGTCGGTGCGAGAGCTCCAGATCAGCTCCCCCTCCTTTGGCCAGGTTGATGATGCGTTCCTGCAAGTCTGCTTAGTGTGTCGCTGCGGGGATGACCTTGGTCTCCACGATGTAGAGGCCTCCCTTACGCTTAGCCTCCAGCATGGGCTCACCACCACCGTCCACCTGCAGGACTGCCCCTCTTCTCCTGAAGCGTACCTCATACCCCTTGTCAGTCAGGCGGCCGCCACTTTGAATGTCAGCCAAGCCAAGTACGTGCTGCAAGGCCTTGAGGACGCATTGCACCCACTTTTCACCAACAACCACCTCCATGTCCACTTCTCCTTGGCCACCCGCCAGCTTGACCTTCTTGTTTGCGACCACCATGGATTTTCTTGACTTTGTGTAGTTGATGATCCCGACCTTCTCGACTTGGATATGCTCCTCCGCTCCGGGGTCAAGGCATCGCCGGTTGGCCTTCTTGCGGTTGAGGTTTTTAGTGCTGTTGAGGAGCGCCTTCTTGCCTAAGGCATCCTCTCCGCCGACCTTTGCCTCCTCGATGCACTCACTGGCCCTGTGGCCCTCCTTGCAGCAGTTACGGCATGCACCCCTCTTGGCACCTTCCTTGCCGCTGCCATGTCTGCCACCTCCCTTGATCCCACTTCCGCCACTATGCGTTTTGCTGACAAGGGCAGATGAGGACGACGAGGACTCTACGCAGCTTGGTCATTGTGCCTCGTTGCGGATGTACTCTGCAATTGCACCATAGGTGAGCTTGTCTTGTGCCCATCTCCCGAGACAATGATGAAAAGGCTCCAAGTATGAGAAAGGGCCATGAAGAGGGCCATTACTTGCAGCTACGTGTCGTTCTTTCACCCTACGTTTTTGTGCTATGAGACAAGCGACTCAATCTGCTGCATGGCGGTGATGACATCATCTCCCTCCTCTATTCTCACCATCAGGGGTTGTTTCATTGTGAATACTTTATTCGCCAGTGATCTTGATTGATGGATGGCGTAGAGTTTTTGCCAAGCTTTGGCTGCAAGCCAGGGCTGCTTCCAGGGCTGCTTGCAGCCCTGGAAGTAGCCCCATTGTGACTCGGCCGTCACTGATACTAGCAACATGAGCGCCTCTGTGTTCTTCTTTGCAAAGGCCTCTTTCAGCACCTCCATCACCATTGCTTCGTTGAGGACTTCCGTTCCCTTCATGACCTCCAACAGCTCCTTATGCGTGAGGTGCAGCTCAAAGTGTCACCTCCTCCAAGGCCACCTGCAAACTTGTGGATGGGCTACATCCCCTTCTGCACTATTTGCACAGTCTAGAACTGCGTGACCTCAGAGTTTGACGATGGCGTCGTCCCTGAAAACAATCCTGTCCACCGCAAAAGCTGTGAGATATTTTTAGACCGGTTTGGGTCATGGTAGGCCCATAACCCTTTGTCAAAAACTGGGGTGCAGTTCCGACGTGGCGTGACGGGTCTTATGTGCTCACGACTTGTTTTGTGCAGTTGGTTTTGAGTCTAAGCATGAGCTTTCTGGTGGCCTCACGCTATGTTTCTGGGAGTGGAACACAAATGTGAGATTGATTTTGCTTTTTTTTTTACATGGACAGAATCTAAAACTTGTAGGGCTATTCATGAGCTTTGCAATGCACCAAACCATGCGTGATTTGGACCACTGTAGCTCTCGCTATGTTAGCCAAAGCGCACAGCCCCAAACCAGCTACTCGGTCGGCGGCTCGCACCACATTACACATCATGGACCCATCAAAACCCCATTCCGAAAGCGGAGATGTCCCTACGTATAGTGGCGGTGCCCCTCACACCTTTGGGGTTTTGATGAGTTAATCACCGTGTTTGGTGATCGGGATTGATGTGGTTCAAAACCTGTTCGCGGACCTGCAGTAAGAGTTTTGACAAAGTCCTCGAGTAACAAACTCTACTACTGAGTTTTGGACTCCGAGCCAGGATTTGGGCTATGTCCCTCAGTAACAAAACTACACTTCTGAAATCCAGCAGATTATCCACCGGTTGCTTTGGTAGTCCTTCCAGAGTAAAATCCTTTGATGGCATTTTCTTAGTCGATCCTGTCAATTATTCACCGGTAGTCAAACCAAGGCCAGCTCCCACAGCCATCGCACACACCCCAAGTTTTGAAGCCCATATCTCCCTCGTTAGTTTTCCAATTCTAGTGCGACAACTTCAACGAGATTGAGCGACGTGCCAAATTTCAGGGGAAATCCTCCATTTAAGGATCCGAGAAATCCTCGATGCCCTAGATCCAACGACAAGGAATTTCCTCTCTCTGGCGGCTCGTCAGCGCCTCCCACCACCGCACTTGGGCATGCACAGAGGTAAACCTTCAACATCTCCATCCACTACTACCAAGCAGCAGGCACTATTGAACTCAACCAAACAAAATACATTGGTGAGGTAGCAAAGCATTATTACATGGAAGAATGAAAACCTGTTGGAACTCTAATGACAACCGGTGAAAAATGGAAGCCCTTCATGTCACCAAGCAATGAAGCAAAACAAAGGGGGATGCAAAACATCCCCTACCAGTCCACCGTGGGTAGCATCATGTATGATATGGTAGGGAGTTACTTGGATGTCTACTATGGTGTGAGAAAAGTGTTGAGATCAGGATCTGAAAATCAGGGGTTTGCTTGAACCTTCCTTCACCAGGATTCAGGCACCAACACAACAAGACTGAGCACCACCAAAAGGTAACCTTTCATTCTCCTTAGTGGGTACAAGAAGTTGCCTAAACATGGGCAGGTCTCCTGAGGAATAGTTACAAAGGAATACTTAATGCGTCCTAGCTTTGTAGGTGTGTTCGGGTGTATGTGTCCGTTGTGTGTGTGCTTTTTACTGGCCACTAGATGGAGTTGCCAGCAATGACTACGTGGCAAGAGCTCAGATCAGCAGCCAGCCAGCAATGGTCCAGCAGCGGACGTAGAAACAGGCCCGTCTGAAACGGGTAGACGACCAAGAGAAAAGAGCCGCAGCGGAAAGCAACAGCAAGAAACAGCAAAGCCGCAAGGAAAAGCAGCAGAGCAAGCAGCAATAGGGCTGCTAGTGGCAACAGGGCAGCGGAGCATCAAAAGTAGCAAAATAAATGTCAGGGAGACAGCGGCGTGGAACAGAGCCATTGTGAAAAAGCAGAAGCAGCCGTCAAAAAGCTGCTGCAAGCAGCGCTCGCAAACAAAAGAAGTGAAGCATACTGCTTAAGCACAAAAGAAAGCAGCAGACACAGCAAAGGCATGGATGGGCAGCGGCGGTGGAAGCAGCGGCAGGACACCATGGCGAGGGGCATCAGGATGTCGTCACCATAGAAGTTGGTGCTAGAGATCTTGATGAGATTTCCAGCGTCAATCAGGTGGGTAGATGTTTAACCGGCAGAGCAATAATGGACGCTGAAGATCAACTGTTTGGGTTGGTGTTGCTTGTCTGCGGGTTGCATGGCAATTGGGGATACTTTGCCAGCTGATCGTCGCTTGTCCAGCAACCACCTCAAGAGTCCGGAAGTGTACATGATTGCCTCTGTGCACTACACCCCTCTGGTCCTTTCCATCCTGTCCAGATCCTTTGTGGACAAGTGCATCTCTCCATTTCTCCAGTTCCATGGGTTTGAGCTGGCATTTCCAACATTCCCCTCCCTGCCAGCCAGACTTATGGTCGAGCTATCGAACTCAAATTTTGTTTTCTTTTTCTCTCTGGAGTGCTTGTCCATTATTCTTGTATCCTTATGGAGGAGTTGTCTAGGTTGACGAGGCCCCTCGTTTTGATGGAACCTCAAAACTCTTGCAGATGGGATGCCTGTGGATTTTTCAACAGCCCCTCCGGACTTGTTGACCGGGCTGTCAAAGCAAGTTGAAACAAGATTCTCTTCAGTTTTCTCTGGCCAACTTCTATGGTGACGACGTCCCGATGCCCCTTGCTATTATATCTTGCCGCTGCTTCTACCGCCGCTGCCCATCCATGCCTTTTTTGTGTCTGCTGCTTTCTTTTATGTTTAAGTCGTGTGCTTCACGTTCACTGTTTGCGAGCGCTGCTCGCAGCTGCCTTTTCTTTTTCACAGTGGCATTGTTGTACGCCGCTGTCTTCCTGTCATTTCTTTTGCTACTTTTTCTGCTCCACTGCCCTGTTGCTGCTAGCAGGCCTATTGCTGCTTGCTTCGCCGCTTTGCTGTGCTGCTTTGCTGCTTCTTGTTGTTGCTTTCCGCTGCGGTTCTCTTTTGTTGGTCGTCTACCCGTTTCAGACAGGCCTGTTTCTACGCCTGCTGCTGGACCATTGCTGGCTGGCTACTGATCTGGGCACTTGTTGCGCAGTCACAGCTCCCGCTGCCTGCTAGCCGCTGCCTGAAACAGTCTGCTCTGCTTTCTTCACATGACCATCTTCTACTGCTTGAGGTTTCTCTGCTGACTTTGGTGTGTGATCTTCATCCCAAAATACTAGCAGGCGATTATCGCTCCACCATGCTGCTCACCGCTGCCCCTTGCTACTATTTTTCCGTTGCATTTCTGCTTCTTGCCACTACTTGTCCTTGCTGCTGATGCTTGTTGCACCGCACCACCTCTCACTGTTGTCTAAAGAGTCTACAGATGTTTCTAACGTATAATTTGAAGCAGAATCCTGAAAAGGAGGGGAAATCAGTTTTGATGAAGTAAAATGTGACATTACAGCCCATATTGAAGTTGTAGGGGAGGCTCCCACTGGATGAGCTGATTTTGTGGATTGTGAACTCGGAAAACATGATCTTGAATCTGGAATTGATGGAATCAAGCAGGGGGCTGAAGTAGAGACCGAGGTTTCCACTGCTGAAACAGAATCCTTTAAAGCCAAGGCTTTGGTTGAGTTGGATGGAGATGTTAAGGCAGAAGGACCATCCAAAAGTAAAGGTAGACATGAAGTTTCAGTTGAGAAGGCTACTTCATGAAGTTCAATCTCCTTGCTTTCTTCCACAGGTTTGGATCCCACAGTTGATGCAGGCTTGATTGGTGCGGTAGGGACCACATTCTTAATGAAAGAAGTTTTTGAATCTGAGAATGTTGAAGTGCGCACAGCACAAAGACTGCTATAATTGCCTCTACAGCTGATGGTTGCAGCTGATGTTGGTGACTGCTGCCCCTACCGCAACTGTTGCTACTAGGTACTGCTGCCATGGTAGATGTTCATGATTACTGTCGCTGTTTTTCTTGATATTTCTTCTTCTGCTTTTTTTTTAATCAGGAAAGAAATCTCGGACATGACCATAGCTATTGCAGCTCCAGAAAATCCCTTGTAATTGCACCTGTCTCTTTCCGCTCAATGCCGTCTTTATGGTCGTACTCCATATCCGGTGCATGCAAACCCTTTTAGTTTTAGTGCAGAATCCAAGGGTCCAATGAGACCAAGGTCATGCTTTTTAGCGCAAATAACTTCACTGATGAATGCTTGAAGATCAGAGTAGTCTCTGCATTCTGACAGGGATTCGTGCAGATGAACTGGTTATGAGAAGCACTGAATGTAGTAGTCTGGTCCGGTGCCATGGACACGTTCCAGAAATGACTGGAGCAGAATCAGGGCAAAGTCCCTTGATGATATGGTCTCACCAAGATCTTGAAGTTGATCAGCAATGGATTTAATAAACAATATGTGATCAGAAAGCCTCTGATTTTTCTTCACCTGTGAAAAGCTAAGTTTCCGCCAAAGCTCGTCCATCACCACTGAATCTGTTTCAATCACAAAGTATCTGAGTGCTTTCAAGGCAATGCAAGGATCATGTGAAGGGTTGAAGTAGAATCATGTGTTTCAGAGACACATGCTGCCCAACCAGAGAGAATGCAATGTCTTGCCTCCTTCTAAGATCTTGTGTCATTGCATACTTGCGGCCGTTGTGCGACTCAGATCCCACAACGCTCAAGGGGTATTGCAACATAAGTAGATGTTTCATGGAAAGCGCCCACTGATGATAAGATTCACTGCAAAAAATAGGCACATCAAGAAAATTTGTCACATGTGCATCTCTCTGCCCCCTGCTGCTTCTCATGGTTCTACTGGTTTTGCAAGTAAATGCCACCAGAAAGGAAATTAAGACTGATTCTTCACCTCACAAGCTGTAGAGAACTCGGCTGTCACCTTATGTCAACCTTTATGCCAAACTGGCAGCCCATACCAGCCAGAAAGACCAGGCTTAAAAAAACGAAGTGGCTGGCTCACATCCAAAAGCACAAATCCCCCAACCGCCAGCAGAATTGGTGGGCGCCACCTCCTGAACTTCCTCCCCCTCCCAAATTCTTGGAAGGCAGATTCAAGGTGACGTGCTGGCCCCTGTGCTCTGATACCACATGTTGCGATCAAGATGTGGCCATCAGGGGTTTCCTTGAATATTCTTACACCAGGATTCAGGCACTAGCACAACAACACTGAGCATGACCAAAAGGTAACCTTTCAATCCCGTTTCTGTGTACAAGAAGTTGCCTAAACATGGGCAAGTCTCCTGAGGAATAGCTAGAAAGGAATACTCAATGCATGCTAGCTTTGTAGGTGTGTTGGTGTGTCTGTGTGCGCTGTGTGTGTGTGTGTGTGTGTGTGTGTGTGTGTGTGTGTGTGTGTGTGTGTGTGTGTGTGTGTGTGTGTGTGTGCTCCTTGCTGGCCACTTTGTCGGTGCTGGACATCTCGATGAAATTCCCAGCTTTAGTCAGGTGGGTAGATGTTTCACCGGCAGAGCACTAATGGACAGTGAAGATCCACCATTTGGGTTGGTGTTGCTTGTCTGCGGGTTGCATGGAAATTGGGGATGCTTTGCCAGCTGATCGCCGCTTGTCAAGCAACCACCTCAAGAGTCGGGAAAAGCACATGACTGCCTCTGTGCACTACACCCCTCTGGTCCTTTCCATCCTGTCCAGATCCTTTTTCCACAAGTGCCTCTCTCCGTTTCTCCAGGTCCATGGGTTTGCGCTGGCATTTCCAACAAAAAGTGAGCAGGTTTGTGGCCAACCCAGGGCCATAGCATTGGCAGGCAGTCAAGAGCATCTTGCACTACCTGCAGAAGACACGTCACATGAGCACCGTCCTTGGAGGCTATGAAGGTACAGACCCCCTCTGCTTGAAGTGCTAAACCAATGCCAAATGGGGAGGAAACATTGACGGCTGGAGGTCTACCTCTGAATACGTGTGCATCTTGAATGGCCATGTCGTCTCATGGGCCAACAAGAAGCAGGATCGTGTTTTCATGTCCACAGCTGAGGCACAGTATGTTGCTCTGTTTGAGTTGTGCAAGGAGACTCAGTGGCTGCGCAGCCTACTTGGTAAAATGATAGTGCCACAGATGGATGCCGCGGTCATAGATGTGGACACCATGAGCGCCATCTTGATGGCTGAATATGAGATCATCTCCCGGCAAACGAGGCACATCGACATGAATTACCACTATCCACATGACCTGGCCATGAAGAACGTGGTGGACTTGCAACACTGCAGAACCAAGATCATGCTTTCTCACTGCATTACCAAAGCGCTAGAGAGCGGCTTGCACTATGCACGTATTTGTGGATTTGGCATGAGGAGTGCGGCATAGGAAGGGTGAGCCCCAAAGCATTGATGGATCCTAGTGAATGATAGATGGACAGAGGTGCAAGGGAGAGATTTGTTGAATGGTATGCACCTTCACCACTGGCTAGCTGGCTGGCTGGCTGGTTGTGCAGAAAGACAAGGCATGTACTTCTCTATGGAGTACTTCCCCTTAGTCTTCTCTGAGATTGGCAAGAAATTCACTGCCCATAATGGGTATGTCCTCTGGAGATCATCATAGGAAACAAAACTTTGTGGACTACTTGGGACAAGCACCGGAGCTCATGGGTCAAGGGCTCAAACCCTGCGACAGCCGCATTTTTCTCCATGGCCCAGAACAGGATAGGAAGCATGTAGGAGGCTTACTAGAGCCTGCCTTGAGGATGGCATTGTTGTTTTTTATGCCCCTTTGGCCACTGCCATAGCTTAGCAGACAGGTTGGGCATGTACTGCTCCCTTGGAGTAAGTCCCCCACACTGGCTTGGAATGCTTTCACCATGCTCAAGCGTGTGCACCAATCCACCTCCCTCACAAACAGATTGTTCATCCTAGAAACGATTGATCAGCATGCGGGTGAATGAGGGGGAGTCTATCCCTGATTTCCTACAGGATTTTGAAGGACTCCCTGGCAAGGCTCGCCAATGAACATGGACCTTGATGAAAAGATACAAGCCATGATCCTCCTCATGGCGCTACCGGAGAGCTCGAGCCCAATGATCACCGTCATGGGTGGTTGGAAGGAGAACGACCTGACGTATAAGGATAGTGTCTGAGTACGTGCGAAACAAGGCCACACATCGCAGCGGTAGTGAGGCTAACTTCTCAGCCTCAGCACACTACAATGGCCGCGTGAGGAAAGGGTCGGCCTCTGGTCAGAAAAGTGGCAGCGGAAGCGGTGGCGGCAGAGGCAACAATGGCGGCAAGGCTCCCAAGCGACAGGGCAACTGCAGCAATTGTGGCAAACCTGGGCACTAGGCAAGAGAGTGCAGATCGCCAAAAAAGGAAGGCGGCGCAAGCAGTGGGAACAAAGGCAGCAAAAAGGGTGGCAAAGAGGCCACCAACATGATGGCTCAGAGCACACCTCCAGCAAAGGGAGCACCTCTGCTCAGGCCAGGAGCATTCGGGCTCCACTCTGGCCCCAACCATCACTCTAGCAATGACCAGATTGGATTTTTCTCCATCGGTCCCACTGAGCGGCGGTTCACAATTGCGCAAATGGCAGCATTGTGAATGCAAAGGGTGTGGGAGACAAGGTGGTGAGCATCAGTCTCAACAGTGCGGAGAAGGATCTGCAGCTGCGTGACGTGGTCTACATGCCCTCATTTGCGGCAAACCTTCTGTCCGTGTCAAACATCATAGACAACAACATGACAGTGGTTTTCACACATAAGAAGGCGGTCATCATCAAGAATGAGGACATCAAGGTCCTCTACGCCAATATAGACCTCGTAGCTCAGGTTCCATGAGTCGATGCGCTTGAAGTACTGCAGAAAACCGTGGCAAAGAGCTCAAAAGACGAGGGTCATGCAAGTGCGGCGGAGGCAGTGGTAGTGGCACCGACGCAGGAGAACACATCAATGGCAACTCTGAAGGCGTCCTCTGTCACGAAGGATGGAGACGGTGAGCTGTGGCATAGATGCTTTGGACACATTGCAAACAGCATATTCCATGTCATGCAGCAACAAGAGCTTGTCCGCGGCATGGAGGGGTGCACAAAGGATGCGCTCAGGTGCGGCAGCCTGTGCGAACCTTGCCTCCAAGGCAACACAAAGAGAAAGCGCTTTGAGCACAACGACCGCCGTTTGGAAGCCGCCTTGGACCTCATTCACACCGATGTGTGTGGGCCCTTCCGCACGGCATCGAATGGTGGCAGCAAGTTCTTCTTGACCTTCATTGATGACCACAGCCACAAGATGTGGATATACTTCCTCAAAAGAAAAGGAGAGGTGAGAGTGAAGCTCAAGGAGTTTGTCACCATGGTTGAGCGGCAGAGTGGAAAGAACGTCAAGGCATTGCAAAGCGACAACGGCGGAGAGTACGAGCCATGCAAGGGCTGGCTGTGGCAACGCGGGATTGACCATTAGCCCACGACATCCTACACGCCACAGAGCAACGATGTGGCTGAACGGATGAATCAGACCATCCTTGGCATGGTGCGCAACATGCTCTTCAATGCAAAACTCCCATTGCGCTTTTGGGTGAAAGCTGCAAAAATGGCATGCTACCTCGTTAACCTAACTCTTGCAGCTGCTCTTGGAAGGCAAGGCAAGAAAAAGGGCAAGCAGCAGATGACCCCACAGGAGGTCTGGTCAGGAAAGAAGCTAGACGCCTCACACGTGAAGGGTTTTGGCTGCACTGCATGGGCAAAAGTCCAGGCGGGAGAAGGTGGCGGCAAGCTGGATGCAAGGGCACGGAAGTGTGTTATGGTGGGCTATGAATCTGCACACAAGACCTACTGCCTTTGGGACATGACAAAAAGGCTCATCACAAGCGGGGACGTGACCTTTGATGAGAGGAAACTAGGCAAGGGAGAGCCGCTTGATCCCTCACAAGCTCCAAAACAGGGAGAGTGGTTGGTGCTGCTGGAGTCAAGAGATCAAGCTCTTGAAAACTGGCAAGTGGTACCAGTACGGCAGGCCACAGAAAAGAAGGATGTGGCAGGGAGAGCGGCAGCACAAGCTCACGCAGCGATGGGCTCCGACACGGAGGCCGAGACGTCCGAGGCCTCTAAGACCAGCTCAAAGACCAGTGGCTCTTCACCAAAGGAAGATTCAACTTCAGGGCAGCATGCACCATAGGAGCAGCAGTAGAGCAGAGATAAAGCACCAGCAATGCCGTGCTGTGGCACGCGGCAAAGAAAACAAATGCCACAGTATGACGCTGACACCGGAAGCTGGACTGGCCTGAGCTGGTCCTAGTTGGCTCAGGGAGAGCCGTTCACTACGGCGGAGTGTTAGCTACTGAGCTAACCACCTCTGGCAGAGAAGCCGCAAAACCAAAAAAGCTCACAAAGGTTTTTAGGCCTTCTTCCTTTGTTGACATGTGTCATGCACCCCAAACTTAATCAGGCATACACTTCACCTTCAAGAGTACTAACACCTTAGCATTACATCTCAAGAAGAGCTCAAGTCATCAATACGC
>SZWC01008437.1:47385-60597 GCA_023375785.1 Penium margaritaceum | reverse complement strand
AATCCCCTCAGCTGCCTCAACCTTGCCGTTGGCAACTCTGAAGTTCTTGTTGCATGGAGCAAGAGAGATGAAGTCTCTCTTCTCGTAAGTGGTGTGCTCGTTTGTGCCCGAGTCAAGGCCGTAAGCTCCTGGCCTGAGTATCGCCCTCCCTTTGTTGGAGGCACACTCAGCCATCAAGCTTGTGGGATCCTTCCCACCATGTCCCCCTCGCCATTCATCAATGTCTCCTCCCTCTTTCTTGGATGCACGGCACTCTTGAGCCCAGTGTCCAGCCTTGCCACAGTTATGGTAGTTTCCTTGGCGCTTTGCACCCCTTGCACTATTGCGAGTGCTATTGTTTCCCCTGTACCCAGAGGAGGAGGTATTGCGGAAGGTGCCACTTCTCCGTGAGGCAAAGGCAGCCATGTTTGCTTCAATCCTGCTACGATGCATGGCTTCATTTTGCACATTCTCAGAGACGGTGGTGTAGGAAACTAGATCTTTAGTCCACCCTCCAATCACCGTTATCATGGGACCCCAATTTTCCGGCTGCGTCATCAGAAAATTCATGGCCTGCATGTCGGATTTTAGGTCCCACCCCATGCCGGTGGCTTGTTGCAAGAGCGTCTCAAATTTCTGCATAAAGGCGGAGACATCCTCGCCTTCATCAACTCTCATGCTGATGAGATTTTGTAGAATGAAGAGACGGTTAGCAAGTGAGGAGTATTGAAAGACCTTGCCAAGTTTGGCGTATGGCGCGGCTGCCACTGTACAACCGCTGATGTGTGAAAGGACTGAGGGTTGTATGGAGGATACAAGAATGGCGAGAGCCTTCTTGTTGAGCTTGACCCATGTCACAAGGTCAGTACCCTCCTCCTTTGGTGCTGGGATAGTTCCGTCAGAATATCCTAGTAGATCTCTGTCATCCACAATGATCTCAAACTGCCACTTCCAGAGCGCAAACCCCTCTCCATCAAATTTGAGGATGGGTGAATGATTCCCTGGTTCCCCTGTCCCTGCCATCCCTACAACTACAACTGCTACAACTGCTGTACCTGTTGTTGATGCCGATGAACCTGTGTGTGAGGCCATTGTAGGCTATTGGTGAGAAGAGGCAACTGCTTCCCCTGTTCACATCGACCGTTGCAAGCAGATGTAGGCTGATGTAGGCTGATGTAGGCTGATGTCAGCTCCCAAGGTAGAAAGGTGCAGATGTGTTGCATTCCCCTCCTGCTGATGTTGCCCTATAAACAGAGAAGTTGGGTGAGAGCAAAAGCTCTCTCACTCTTTGTGACCTTAGCGGTTGCATGCGTGAAACTTCCCTAACCAGAGGAGTGGGTCCATAACCCATTGTTAACTACTGAGCTAACCACCTCTGGCACAGAAGCCGCAAAACAAAAAAAGCTCACAAAGGTTTTTAGGCCTTCTTCCTTTGCTGACATGTGTCATGCACCCCAAACTTAATCAGGCATACACTTCACCTTCAAGAGTACTAACGCCTTAGCATTCCATCTCAAGAAGAGCTCAAGTCGTCAATACGCAAGAGAGCATCAAGCAAGGGTTGATTGATCAGCATGCAAGACAAGTCCTTTTATAGCTGTCTATCCAGTCCTAGAACTCAAAAGCACATTCCTGGAAAGTGGCCTGAACCAGCCACGTCACCAATAGACTTGCACTGTGGGCTTGACACATAAGCATTCTAGTGTCAAGGTGATAGATCAACCATGTAACATCCAAGAAGCTGCGGAATTTCTTTCTTAGAAGCTTCCATAGAAAAGAAGATGTGCATGGGGCCAGGATCGAACTCGTGACCTCTCACTTGGCGAAATCAACAATATAGCCAAGGTAACCACTCACCCATATGGTGTACTCACAGGTCATATCTCACATGAGACAGAGCATAGTGGAGTCACATCACAACGGATCCAGGGGTCATACCTCCACAAGGGGTAGAGCATTCCTGATCCATCCTACAATACTGAACAAGGTGCAAAAACAATCAACACGGAGGTGCTAACAAGACCCGATGTGGCTAAATGGAAAGAGGCGGTGGACAGAGAGCTCACGTCCATTGAAGAAAATGGTACGTAGGTGCTGGTGGACAGACCCCCGGACGCTCACGTGGTGGGCTCTAAGTGGGTGAATAGGCTGAAGCAGAAGCAAGACGGCAACATCGGCAAGAACAAGATGAGGGGCGTGGAGAAGGGACTCTCACAGCGCGGAGGGTCTGAGTATGACGAGACCTTTGCACCGGTTGTCACGTTTGCCTCCATCAGGTCCCTGTTAGCTGTTGCTACCGCCAAATACCTGGAGATCCACCAAATGGACGTCAAGATAGCTTTCCTTTAGGGGACGTTGGACAAAGAGGTGCTTATGGAAGTCCTAGTGGGGGTGGATGCACTCGTAGGAAAGGTGTGTCGACTGGTGAAGGCATTGTATGGGATGAAACAGGCCCCACGGATCTGATACAAGGAGATGGGCAGCTTCATGGCTCAGATATCTTTTGCACAGTGCAAAAATGATCCCGACGTCTATGTGCGGGAGGACGAGCGTGGCTTGCTGCTTGTGGCGTTGTATGTGGACGATCTTATCATGTGTTCTTCCTCGCACAAGGCCCTTGTGGGCCTGAAAGAGAAGCTGAGTAGCAGGTTCAAGATAAAGGACATGTGTCCTCTTGAGTGCATCCTCGGGATTGTCGTCCACAGCAACCGCAAAACAGGCACCATCGAGCTCAACCAGACCAGGTACATCATGGACGTCTTGAAGGGCTACAACATGGAGGATTGCAAACCCATCAGCATGCGCATGGCCTCCGAGTGCAAGCTCTCCTCCTCCATGACGCCAAGCAATGAGGCGGAGCGGCGGGAAATGCAAAAAATCCTATACCAGTCCACTGTTGGGAGCCTCATGTAGGCGATGGTGGTAGCTCGACCTGACATCGCTTATGCGGTAGGTCAAGCCAGCAGGTTTTTGGCTAATCCTGGGCTACAACATTGGCAAGCCGTGAAGCGGATCTTTCGCTACCTCCAAAAGACATGGCACATGGGACTTCAGTTTGAAGGTCTTGAAGGATCAGAATTGTTGTGACTCATGTGCTACACCGATGCTACACCGATGCTACACTGAGGAGGGCAGAATGACGACAGGAAGTCCACCTCTCACTTTGTTTGCCTTCTCAATGGTGGTGCAGTCTCATAGGCAAGTAGGAAGCAAGACTGCGTCTCTCTTTCCACTGCTGAGGCGGAGTACATTGCTCTCTCAGAAGTGTCCAACAAAAAACAATGGCTTTGGAGTTTTCTCGACAAGATCAAGGCACCACAAGGGGAAGCAACTGTCATTCGCATCGACAACCAGAGCGCCATTGCTATGGCAGAGGACGACATGACCTCCCAGAGGATAAAGCACATCGACATTTGGTACCACTATTCTCGCGACCTTGTTGCCAAGGCTTCTGTGGAACTAGAACATGTTGAAACCGAGAGGATGTTTGCAGACTTCTTAAGGAAGCTGCTAGATTGCGACTTGCATTCTTCACGCGCTCGGGAAACCGGCATGGTGGATGCACGAGATGAAGACTAAAAGCCCAAGACAACTGAGGTGCACAAATACAGTGCACAGCTACAGGCTCTTGTGGAAGAAAATTACCACGACAGGTGGCCAGAGGTGCAAGGGGGAGATTGTTGTTTTTTTATGCCCCTTTGGCCACTGCCACAGCTTAGCAGACAGGTTGGGCGTGCACTGCTCCCTTGGAGTAAGTCCTCCACATCTTGTTTGTGGTGCAAGTCCAAGCGAGACACCAGCAGTGTAGTGGAATGGATAGCACGGCGGACCTAGGAACAACCGGCCATGCCATCAAGCCTTGATGTGAGCAGGAAGGTTTTTGACCTAGAAGAGAAGTTTCTTAGACATTTCTTCATGCATGAGGAGGATGTACCACTTTGTGGCCAGTGGATGCGCAAATTGGGGAGTTGGTGAGGTGGTGTGAAGTGGCCACCCCCAAAAGTGCCACTGCCCACACACCTTAGATTCCAGGCCTAGGACTATATGTACCAGGCTCATTACTCATTCTAAGTATACAATATGGCCTTAGATGTTCCTCACAGAGCCGTCCAACTAAGGAACAGTATAAAGAAGACAGTGGTTGGTCTAAGCCCCAGGAGTTAGTCTCTAACTAGCACCTCGCGCAAAAGTGACCAAGTGTTAAGTGGCCACAGTTGCTAGCAAGTGATTGCATAGGGGCTGCTCAGTGTGGAACTGTGATCCTGAGGGTGATAAATTTTCCTAGCTGAAATGCTAGGAGTGGACGGGAGGTGCCATTCTGTCGGCCCTATTTTCTAGTCTGTTCGCCTCAGGCCGGTTGACAGTTGAAACAACGCTCATGCGTTGAGGGCTCAAACCCTGCAAGGGCCGTATTTTTCTCTGTGGCCTAGCACAGGATAGGAAGCATCTAGGAGGCTTACTAGAGCCTGCCTTGAGGATGAGAATTGGCGGTCTTAAGGCACGCCAAGTATGACTGTAGGTTGAGGTTGGCTCCTATGGAGCCACTGTAGGCAAAAGCACTAGCAAAGATTTGCAAGTACAAAAGCCTCTACCTTGCAAACATCGTTTTACAGTTCTTGCATTTGGGACTCCTCATAGAGTGTCCATCCAAGGGTAGATACTAAAGACCTCCATGCAGAATTTGTGAGGTTGCAAACTGAAAAAACCTGAAGTATGGACCCCTCGTTTGAGGGTTATATTGTTGAATGTTTGCCCCTCTGCATGCCCAAGTGCAGTGCAGGGAGGCGCCGACGAGCCGCCAAATAGAGGAAAATCCTCGTCGACAAATCCGGCGCCTCAAAGATTGCTCAGATCCTAAAATGGAGGATTGTCCCTGAATGTTCACAAGTTGCTGAATCCGGTGGAAGGTTTTATACCAAAATCAGACTAGTAACAAGGGAGTTATGGGCTTCCAAAGTTGGGGTGTGCGCGACGGTTCTGGGAGCCGCCCGCAGTTCGGCTTCCGGTGAATAATTGACCAAAATGAGTAACAAAATGCCATCTAGGGATTATACTCCGGAAGATATGCCGAGGCGTCCGGTGAATGATCCGCCGGATTTCAGGAGTGCAGTTTATTATTGAGGGACTTAGCCAAAATCCTGGCTCGGAGTCCGGAACTCAGTACTGCAGTTTGTTACTCGGGGACTTAGTCAAAACTCTGACTGCAGGTCCGCGAACAGGTTTCGACCCACATCCATCCCCATCACCAAACTCGATGATTAACTCATAGAAACAGACCCCAAAGGCGCAAGGGGCACCGCCACTACGCGTAGGGACATTTGCGCCTCCGAAGTGGCATTTTGATAAGTCCTTGATGTGTGAAGGCGCCTCAACGGGCGACGTGGTGCGCGCCGCCAAGTGAGCGGCTGGTTCGGGGTACTGCGCCTCGACTGACGTAGCGGGAGCTACGGTTATCCAAATCGCGCCTATGTTAATAAAAAAACAAATGCAAAATCGTGTTATCCCCTTCGCAAAAGTGAATGTCTCACAAATGCCTTCAACTCCCAAAAACATAGTGTGAGGCGACCAGAAAGGTCACGCTTAGACTCAAAACCACCCACACAAAGCATAGCTGTGAACACACAGTAGACCCATTGGGCCACGTTGGAACTGCCTCCACCCGGGGGCCGTTTCTTGACAAAGGGTTATGGACCCACGGCCCTGACTGGTCTACACATTGCTCACTGCTTTCGCAGCGGACATGACTGTCGTCAGGGACAACATCGCCGTCAAGCTCTGAGGTCCCGGAGTTGAAGACTGCGCAAATGGTGCAAAAGAAGATGCAGCCCATCCAGAAGTATGCAGGTGGTCCAGGCTATGGGCTATGGAGGTGGCACTTCGAGCTGCACCTCACGCATAAGGGGCTACTAGAGGTCATGAAGGGAACGGAAGTCCTCGACGAAGCAACGGTGACAAAAGCGCAAAAGGAGGCTTTTGCAAAGAAGAACACAGAGGCACTCATGCTGCTGGTGTCCAAGACGGCCGAGTCGCAGTGGGGCTACTTCCAAGGCTACAAGCTGGCAGCCGAAGCTTGGCAATCCAAGTTGTTCGCAAACAAAATCTTTGCAATGAAGTGACTCCTGATAGTGAGAATCGAGGAGGGAGATGATGTCATCACCGCCATGAAAGAGATTGAATCTTGCCTCATAGTGCAACAACGTGGGGTGGAAGATCGACACGTATTTGCAGACGATGGCCTTCCTCATGGCCCTTCCTGACAGTTGGAGTTCTCTCATTACGGTCTTGGGAGGATGGGTGGAGGACAAGCTCACCTATGGCGTGGTCGCAGAGTACATCCGCAATGAGGCGCAACAACGGAGCTGCGGGGAGTCTCCGTCGTCCTCATCGGCCCTCGTCACCAAAACGCATGGTGGCAGAAGCGGGGCCAAGGGAGGTGGCGGACATGGCGACGACAAGAAGGGCGCCAAGAAGGGTGCGTGCTGTAACTGCGGCAAGGAGGGCCATTGGGCTAGTGAGTGCACCGAGGACACAAAGGCCGGTGGCAAGGATGCCAAAGGCAAGAAGGCGCTCCTCAACGACACTCAAAACTCCTACCTCAAGAAGGCCAACCGGCGATGCCTTGACTCCTGAGCGGAGGAGCATACCCAGGTCGAGAAGGTCGGGTTCATCAACTGCACCAATTCTAGCAAATCCATGGTGGTCGCGAACGACAAGGTCGAGCCGGCGGTTGGCCAAGGAGACATGGACATGGAGGTGGTGGTGGTTGGTGGAAAGCGGGTGCAGCGCGTCATCAACAACGTGCAGTGTGTACCTGGCTTGGCTGATATTCTAAGTGTTAGCCGCATGATTGACAAGGGGTACGAGGTGCTTTTCAGGAGAAGAGGGACAATTCAGCGGAAGGACGGTGGCGGCGAGCCCATGCTGGAGGCTAAGCGCGAGGGAAGCCTCTACATCGTGGAGACCAAGGTGATCCTTGCGGTGACAGATTCAGCTGACTCCCAAGAACGCACCGTCAACCTAGCCAAAGGAGGGGGAGCTGATCTGGAGCTCTGGCATCGACCACTGGGGCATTCCTCATCCGTAGTCGTGAAGGAGATGGTGAAGCACGAGCTGGTACGCGGCCTCGTCATTGACGGTGCGGAAGAGGCGAAAGATGCAGCAGCGTACAAAAAGTGCGAGCCTTGCATTTGAGGCAAGGCGCGACACAAACCGTTCAACGAGAACGTGAATCGCGCCTCGGACCTGCTAGAGGTCGTGCACAATGACGTGTGCGGACCATTCAAGACGGCGTCAAAGAGCGGCGCGCGTTACTTCGTCACCTTCATTGATGACTACATCAGAAAAATCTTTGTGTACTTCATGAAGCGCAAAGGTGAGGTCCTGGACCGACTAAAGGAGTATGTCACCGCGGTGGAGAGGGAGACTGATCAGAAGGTCAGAGCGCTGCGCAGTGACGAGGGCGGAGAGTATGTGGGCTGTAGCGGGTGGATGAAGCACCAGGGTATAAAATAGCAGCAAACTATGCCGTACTCGCCTCAGTCCAATGGCGTGGCGGAGCGGGCAAACCAGACGCTGCTGAACATGGTACAGACAATGTTGGTGGATGCGGATTTGCCGCGAAGCTTCTGGGCGGAAGGTGTGCGTACGGCAAGCTACACCATCAACCTCACTCCTACCTCAGTGCTGAAGGCGAGGAGCAGCTGGAAGACGCCGCATGAGGTTTGGAGCGGGTACAAGCCAAGTGTGGCACACCTGAAAGTGTTAGGGTGCAAGGTGCACGCGGTGGTGCAGCTTGCGCAGAGACGTGACAGCAAGCTGGAGCTGCAGGCAAATTTGTATCTCTTCCTTGGCTATGAGAGCGCGCATAAGGCGTACAGGCTCTACGACATGCGCAAGGAGGAGGTAATCCACGGCTGAGACATCGAGTTCGATTAGCAGGAGAGCTACATCAGCAGCAACGATACGAGCGTGGTGGACTCCCCAAAGACAGGGGAGTGGTTCCAGCTCCTTGATTACGAGAAGGAGCCGGCGGATGCCGAAGTGGAGGATGCGGCATCTGAGCGTTAAGGCGCACCAGCGGTGGCAGCTGACACGGAGGACTGCAATGACGATCAAGTTGATGAGGAGATCCACCAGAAGGATCCGGCGGATAAGGCACTCAGGGTGCCAAGCCGCGCACTCCCGGCAGAGTGTGCATCGGGCGTCAGTGGAAAATCCACCGGACGTGCCAGTCGTTCGGGCGATGTTTCGCCAAAACGAGAGAGATCCTCGGAGAGCCGTCCGGCCAATGATTCACCGGAGCGTGCTAAGTCGGAGGACAGCAGAGCAACGATGCGCCACCAAAACTACCACGCGACAGTGGGAGGCAGCGAAAGCTAGGGAAGCGCTTTGACGCAAGCACCAGTCAATGGATTGGCTTGACGCGATGCATGCTGGCTGCATCAACAAAGCCGACTTATGTGCAAGAGGTGCTTGCACGACCCAAAAGGGATCAATGGGACGCAGCCATCAAATTGGAGCTGGCGTCCATCACAGAAAATGATACGTGGGAGCTGGTTAACAGGCCAAAAGATGCCAAGGTCATAGGCTCAAAGTGGGATTTTAAGACCAAATTCACAAAGGAAGGTGTGGTTGACAAGTACAAGGCGCGGCTGGTGGCGAAAGGTTACGCATAGCGTACGGGGGAGCACTATGATGAGAAGTTTACTCCCATTGCCAAGTTCACAAACATCCGGGTGATCCTTACGTTGGCGGCCGCAAAGGACATGGAGCTCCACCAAATGCACGTAAAGACTGCCTTCCTCAACGGCATCATAGATAAAGAGATCTACATGGAGGTGCCAGAGGGGGTGGAGGCGCCGGAGGGCAAGGTGTGTAAGGTGCAGAAGTCCTTGTATGGGCTAAAACAATCGCCCAGATGCTGGTACCAACAAATGGACAACTTCATGGCACAACTCGGCTTCAAGCGCTGTGAGGCTGATCACAGCGTGTACGTCCAGCACGACAAATAGCTCCATCAAATCGTCGCACTCTATGTGGACGACCTGATTTTGTGCTCAATGGATCTGCCGAGCCTACAGTTGCTAAAAGAGCAGCTGAGCAGCAGATTCCAGATTTTGGACATGGGGAGCTAGAGTACTACCTCAAGGTGAGCATCACGCGGAACCGGAGGGCGCGCACGCTTGAGCTGGGACAGGCCAAATACGTGGCCGAGGTGCTGAAGCGGTATGGCATGGAGGACTGCAAACCAGTTGGCAGTCCAGTCTCCATGACCTGTGAACTGAGTGCCACAATGGCGCCGCAAACAAAAGAAGAGCGGGAGGATATGGCTGGGGTGCCCTACCAATCGGCGGTGGGCAGCCTCATGTACGCCATGGTGGCAACTCGACCAGATCTGGCCTACGTGGTGGGCCAAGTGAGCAGGTATGAGGCCGATCCAGGGCCACTACACTGGCAGATGGTCAAGCACATTGTCCGCTACCTACAAGCAACGCGACATGCGCGCTTGAGGTTTGACGGCAGGCGGACCCCTTGCGTCTGGTCTGCTACACGGACGCAGACTGTGCAGACTATGCCGGCATCATGTGGATTTTAGGAGTGCAATTTGTTACTGAGGGACTTAGCCAAAATCCTGGCTCGGAGTCCGAAGCTCAGTAGTATGTTTTGTTACTCGGGGACTTAGTCAAACTTCCGACTACAGGTCCGCGAACAGGTTTTGACCCACATCCATCCCCATCACCAAACTCGATAACTAACTCATCGAAACAGATCCCAAAGGCGCAAGGGGTGCCGCCATTACACGTAGGGACATTTGCACCTCCGGAATGGCGTTTTGATGGGTCCTTGATGTGTGAAGGCGCCTCGGCGGGCGATGTGGTGTGCGCCGCCGAGTGAGCGGCTGGTTTGGGGTTTTACGCCTCGACTAACGTAGCGGGAGCTACGGTTATCCAAATTGCTCACGGTTTGGTGCACTGGACAGCTCATGACTAGCCCTACATGACTCAGAACCACCCACACAAAGCATAGCCGTGAACACACAGTAGACCCGTTAGGCCTCATTGGAACTGCCTCCACCCGGGGGCCGTTTCCTGACAGATATGTTATCTTGGTTGCAATACCAAGAGCGGTTGGCAGCCTCCAATGTCGGGACCCATTCTCTAGACCGTTGCTATCCGACGCATTGACAGAGGTGAGGCAAAAGAAGTTATGGGGAACGGCAAGATGCTGGGGAGAGGAGAGAAAGATGGTGGAATGACACGGTGGTGGGAAGGGCACATAGGAGGAGAAGAAGAGAGAGGTGCAGGAGATTGAGCATGCGGAGAGGGCGGTGTTGACATTGTGTGCCCCTTGCCATGAGTGTCGTTGGTCGTAATCCCTGGTTCGACCATTGAGGAGAGGTCGAACAACTCATCTGAATTTGGATTCTAGATTTACTCAAATTTTCCATGAAGAATCAAGATTTGAATCTCTCAATTTGTGTGAGTATTCAAAAGGCTAGCCTAGCGCAAAACTGGGTATTGGACGGTTTGAATCTGGTACCCGGCATGGGTGGCGGGATAACCCACCGCCAGTGATCCAAGTTCGTTCCTAATGGGCTCCAAACATATAAGGGGCATGCATGAGGTAAATGTGAGGACTTTCTTGATGAGAATGCAACTTTATTTGACTTCTGGGCAAGGAAAGTGTGGGAATGATGCTCCTCACCATGGCAGGAGTGACTCCAAAAAGGAACACAAAAAACACAAGCTTTAGTGGCTTAGTGGTTAATGGTGTCCACCTCTAGAGGCAGGGGCCCGGGTTCAAGTCCCACAAGATGAAATTCTGCCCTGCCTCAAGGGAGGTGGACAATAGATGCCAGGAAGCTAGCTCAACCTCTAGAATTCCTCTTTAAGTTTCTAGAAGGCCAGGTGAGGGTCAAGGAAGGTGGCACACCTTCTAGAAGGGGTGACTTGTCCTACAAGGCATCTAGAGGTGTCTTGGTCTTCTGGACACCTTCCCTCCTACTAGAAGCAAGCTGAGGAATCTAGGAAGGGGCAGAAGCTTCTANTGGGAAAAGGACAGCCTACCAAGGAGCACTCTAGAAGCCATAGAATCTGCTAGGAAGCTCCAAATCTGGCATGCTTTGGTGTTCTGGAAAGCTTAGATCAGTGGCTATAAAATGCCACTGCTTGTGAGCCTTGATCAAGTGTTAATTCCCATCCAATTGAGGCCAAAACTATTTCCTCACTCTCTGACCAGATGTTGCCATCTTTGGAACCAGTTGCCTCCATAGTTTCAGTCTCTCCAAAAACAGTTGGTGGTGTGAACCAGCCATTGCTAGGGACCCTCCAGGGTGCACACTCACCCTCAGGCCAACAAAGGGTTATGGGCCCACGCCTCTAAGGGGTTCAAAGCCAGCTTGATTTCACGCTTCCAACAGCAACACATGGCAACCAGCGAGCAAGAGAGCAGCCGCGCTGTCCTTAAGTTTGATGGGACAGGACTCGCCTTGTGGAGGTGGCAGTTTGAGGTCTTCCTTGACGACAAGGGAGTGCTTGAGCTTGTAAAAGGTGATGAGACTGCTCCGCCGGAAACTGCAATGGCTGAGGTGAAGGAGGCATACAAGAAGCGCAACAAAAAGGCATTGGCGCTCCTTGTGTCCGCGTTATGCCCACCACAACTTGGGCACATCCAAGGATGTACCCTGGCCGCGGACGCATGGTCAAAACTTTGCTCCATCTACCAGTCAAGCAATCTTGCCAACCAGCTCTTCATCTTCAAACGGCTCGATACCCTCCGAGCCAACGAAGACGACAACATCATGGAGATCATGCAGCAGATTGAGTCCCTCGCAGCGGAGTGCGTGGCCACGGTTTGGGAGGTCGACTCTCAGTTGCAAGCTATGATCATCCTTCTGGCCTTGCCAGACAGTTGGAGTCCCATGATCACAGTCCTTGGTGGCTGGCCTTCCGACGAGCTGAAGTACCCCAAGGTTGCTGAGTACGTACGCAATGAGTGGATGCGACGTGGCGGTCGAGAGAGTGCAGCGGCATCGACTTCAGCTTACACAGTTCATCCTCAAAGTGTAGGCCGAGGCGACAAGTGGAAGGGTGCCAAGCAGGGCACTAAGAAGGGTGACAAGAAGGGGGAGTGCTTCAACTGCGGCAAGGAGAGCCACTACGTGCGCAAATGTCCCAAGAAGAAAACAGATCGGTCGCAGTGGGGCGGGAAGAAAGATGAGCACGCCCTTATGGCGTGCAACTCCACCAACTTGAAGGATCCGGGAGTTGCCGTCATCGACTCCGGATCAGGCCGCCACACGCAATGCAACAGGGCGGCATTTGTCGCCTACGGTGCCTCGGAGAGACGCATGACGGTGGCCAATGGAAAAATAGAGGTGGCCGCCAGTGAGGGTAATGTCCGCATTGAGTTAATTGTGGACGGCAAACCTGTCAGGAGTACAATCTACGATGTGCTGCATATGCCTAACTTTGGGGCAAACCTGCTCTCCGTCAGCCTCCTTACCGACAAGGGACTTGAGGTGCTCTTCACAAAGAAGGAGGCCGTCATCCGCAAAGAGGGCAAAGGTGAGGTGATTGCGCGTGCCAAGAGGGAGGACGACTTGTACCTAGTATGCGCAAAGATCCTCAGCAGCCGGGTGGGGTCCAACGCCGCCAACCTTGCAACGAAGGATGGAGGAGATTTGGACCTATGGCACCGCCGACTCTGCCATATTTCTCCATCAACAGTGAAAGAGATGGCTAACAGGGAAGTGGTGCGGGGTCTCCAAATCAGCGGCCTTGATGGAACCAAGGAGACCGTGTGTGAGCCATGCATCATTGGCAAATCAACTCGGCAGCCGTTTGTCGCCAAGGGGACGCGTGCATCGGCAAAACTGGCCGTGGTACACACAGATGTGTGTGGACCGCTTGAGAGCTCCATCGGCGGAGCTCGCTACTTCCTCACCTTCATCGATGACCACAGCCGGAAACTCTACCTCTACCCAATGAAGCGGAAGAGTGAGGTCCTTGCGTGCATGCAAGAGTTTGTGGCTGATGTGGAGCGGCAAACAGAGTTGAAGGTGAAGGCGTTCCGGAGTGACAACGGCGGTGAATATGCGGGGTGCCTTGGGTGGATGAAGAGCAAGGGGATTGAGTGGCAGAAAACAACTCCACACTCCCCACAACAGAATGGCGTCGCAGAGAGAGCGAATCGCACAATCCTTAACATGGTGCGATCCATGTTGAGCGACGC
>SZWC01008437.1:20339-47203 GCA_023375785.1 Penium margaritaceum | reverse complement strand
GAGTTTGTGGCTGATGTGGAGCGACAAACAGAGTTGAAGGTGAAGGCGTTCCGGAGTGACAACGGCGGTGAATATGCGGGGTGCCTTGGGTGGATGAAGAGCAAGGGGATTGAGTGGCAGAAAACAACTCCACACTCCCCACAACAGAATGGCGTCGCAGAGAGAGCGAATCGCACAATCCTTAACATGGTGCGATCCATGTTGAGCGACGCTGGCCTTACACAACGGTATTGGGCGGAGGCGGCAAGGACAGCAGCGTACATCATGAATCTCATGCCGACCAAGCCGCTGAAGGACAAGGAGAGCAATGCGTGGAAGACGCCACAAGAAGTGTGGAGCGGGAGGAAGCCGGCAGTGGGTCACCTCCGCACGTTTGGTTGTGTTGCACATGCAATGGTGCAGGCACGTGAGGGACGGAGCAAGCTAGACCCGCGTAACCGTCGGTGTATTTTCCTTGGATATGAGAGCGGAAGCAAGGCGTATCGGCTCTTTGACCCAAGGAGGCAGCAGATTGTGCGGAGTCGCGACGTCACATTCGACGAGAAAAGCCGTTGGACAGACAAGGAGGCAGGTCTCTCCAAGAGGGGGGAGTAGATGCCACTCCTTGAGGGGGAGACGCCGGAGGACGTGAATGAGGGTGACGTCCTCGCAGCAGCACCAGCCGGAGAGGATCGCCCGAGGGATGTGCAACCGGCAGAATATGTTCCGGCCAGTTCGGAAAAAGAATCCAAAGCACCGGAGAGGGACGTGGAAGCGGGGAGTCGATCGATGTCTCCAAGGTCCCCAAGAGAGGGGGATCAGGCGCTTGGAGAGGATGGCGCCAAAAGGGGACAGCAACAACAACAACCGCCATAAGAGCCCCGCACAAGTAACCATGTGCGAAGAAGGACAAAAAGGTATGATGCCGACAAGGGAATTTGGACTGGGTTTGCACAAGCCTTCTTCACGCAAGAGGAGCCTCAATCTGTAAAGGAGGCAGTGCAGCGGAAGGATGGGGCTGAGTGGGAGGGTGCAATAAAATCTAAGCTTGCCTCCCACAAGGAGAACGGCACTTGGGAGCTGGTTGACCGGCCGGAGGGCGAGAAAATCATCACCTGCAAGTGGATCTTCCGGAAGAAGCCGCAAAGGAGGCACTATGGCTGCGGCGATTGCTCAAGGAGATTGGGGTGCCGCAAAAGAAGCCAATGGCACTCAATGTTGACAACATGAGTGCCATCAGCCTGACCAAGAACCCTGTGCTACACCAGAGGACCAAGCACATAGAGATCCAGCATCACTTTGCACAAGACCTTGTTGCAAAGTGTGATGTGGTGCTTGTGCATTGCGGCACAAAGCACATGCTTGCTGATGCCATGACAAAAGGCGCAACCCAAGGGCAGGCATGATGCTACTTGTATGGAGCTTGGGCTTTCCCAAGCCTCTTCAGTTGCACGCTAAGCATGGACAACTGCCATGGGTGACGCGCAAGGGGGAGATTGTTGGAATGATGCTCCTCACCATGGCAGGAGTGACTCCAAAAAGGAACACCAAAAAGACAAGCCAAAGTGGCTTAGTGGTTAATGGTGTCCACCTCTAGAGGCAGGGGCCCGGGTTCAAGTCCCACAAGATGAAATTCTGCCCTGTCTCAAGGGAGGTGGAAAATAGATGCCAGGAAGCTAGCTCAACCTCTAGAATTCCTCTTTAAGTTTCTACAAGGCCAGGTGAGGGTCCAGGAAGGTGGCACACCTTCTAGAAGGGGTGACTTGTCCTACAAGGCATCTAGAGGTGTCTTGGTATTCTGGACACCTTCCCTCCTACTAGAAGCAAGCTGAGGAATCTAGGAAGGGGCAGAAGCTTCTAGAGGAGGGAAGGGATGCCTTCCTAGGTGGGAAAAGGACAGCCTACCAAGGAGCACTCTAGAAGCCATAGAATCTGCTAGGAAGCTCCAAATCTGGCATGCTTTGGTGTTCTGGAAAGCTTAGATCAGTGGCTATAAAATACCACTGCTTGTGAGCCTTGATCAAGTGTTAATTCCCATCCAATTGAGGCCAAAACTATTGCCTCACTCTCTGACCAGATTTTGCCATCCTTGGAACCAGTTGCCTCCATAGTATCAGTCTCTCCAAAAAAAGTTGGTGGTGTGAACCAGCCACTGCTAGGGACCCTCCAGGGTGCACACTCACCCTCAGGCCAACAGAAAGGCCCTCCGAAGAAGACATCGTCGAAGCGCCTCCCCTTGCCTAGTGAGCAAGGCAAGGTGGGCGGCTCAACCAAGGGTTCCTTTGACGGCCGTAGCAGGGGCTCTATTGCTTGGTTTTGGACGTACTTGGATGTGTTGGAAAGCTGAGATCACAGGCTATAAGAATCTGAAGTCTTATCACTATGCTAAGTAGGAGAAGTTTCTTTTGATTCAGTTCTACTGAATGCAATGTGTTCTGTCCACTCCTGCCAGTGATCCTTGTGCTCCACACTCTTCACCATTGGTGTCCATTGGCTACCCAAACACTGTTAGCGTACATTGGTGAGAGCTAGGTATCCTTGAGGGTGCCTACACATGCACTAGAGAAAAGAAAGGGTTATGGGCCTACGTGCATAGAAACACCCTAGCTCAACTTTCACGCTACCGTCGCACGCCATGGCAATGGCCAAGCAAGAGAGCATCGGCGTCGTCTCCAAGTTTGATGGGAATGGTTTCCCTTTGTGGCGGTGGCAGTTTGAGGTCTACCTTGATGACAAGGTCCGGTCAAAGGTAAAGAGACCACGCCTCCGGATACCACAACACCGGAGGAAGTGGACAAGGACAAGAAGGGCAACAAAAAGACGCTTGCATTGTTGGTGCCTGCGCTAGCTGCGCTGTAGCGTACACTGATCCAAGGATGCACGGAGGCTGTAGATGCCTACGAGAAGCTCTGCACCATCTACTAGTCTACCAACCTTGCTCACCAGATCTTTCTCTTCAAGATGCTTGTCACCCTCCTAGCCAATGAAGGCAACAACATCATGGAGATCCTACTGCACATTGTGTTCCTTACCGCCAAGTGTGTAGCCATTGGATGGAAGATCGATCCGCAGTTGCAAGCCATGATCCTCCTTCTGGCCTTGCCGGATAGTTGGAGTCCGATGATCACCATCGTAGGCGGCTGGTCCACCGATGAGCTGAAACATCCAAAGGTGGCTGAGTAAATCCACAATGAATGGATGCAGCATGGTGGCAGAGAGGGTGGGGCAACGTCAAGTTCTGCCTATGCCGTCCGCCCTCAAGGTGGAGGAGGAGGCAAGGTGGAGGAGGAGGCAAGAAGGGGAAGGGTGCCAAGCAGGACACCAAGAGAGGTGACAAAAAGTGGGATTGCTACAACTGTGGTAAACAGGTCCACTACGCACGAGATTGATCAAACAAGAAGTCAGAACAGCCCAGGAAGGGTGGGAAGAAGTACACCCAAGGAATGATAGCCAGGGATTCTACCAACTTGACAGGTCCGGATTTCACGATGATCGACTCCGGATCAGGCGGCCACACACAATGCAACCGGGTGACATTCGTCACCAACGGCGCCACCGAACGGGACATGACAGTGGCCAACGGCAAAACAGAGTCGGCCACTGGCGAAGGCAATGTCCGCATGGAGTGGGTGGTGAACGGGAAATTCATTCCGTTCACTATCTAGGACGTGCTCTAAATGCCCAACTTTGGGAAAAGTTTTCTTTCTATGAGTCGCCTTACCAACATGGGGCTCAAGTTACTCTTCAACAAAAAAGAGTACATCATCCGGAAGGAGGGGGATGGCGAGGTCATTGTAGGTGGCAAGAGGGAGGAGGACCTGTACCTTCTTTGTACCAAGGATCTTGCCAATGCGGTGAAGACTAATGCCGTCCACCTCGTGACAAAGGACGGTGGAGATTTGGACCCGTGGCATCGTGGTCTCTACCAAGTGATGAACAGGGGAAAAGAAGGAAGTGGTGTGGAGTCTTGAGGTCAAGAGCCTCAACGTAGCCAAGAATGCCGTATGCAAGCCGTGCATGGTGGGCAATGAAACACGACAGCCGTATTCTGGCAAAGGGACGCGTGCATTTGAGTAGTTGGAGGTGCTTCACACTGATTTCTATGAACCATTTGAGAGCTCCATCAGGGGCTCTCACTATTCAGTGACCTTCATGGATGATCATGGAAGCAAGATATACCTCTACATCATCAAGAGGAAGAGCAATGTCCTGTCTTGCATGGAGGAGTTGGTGGCGGTAATGGAGTGGCAAATAGGGTTAAAGGTGAAGGCGTTACAGAGCGGCAACGTCGGCAAGTACAAGGACTACTCGGCATCAATGAAGAGCATGGGGATTGCATGGCATAAAACCACGTCACACTCTCTGCACCAGAATGACGTGGTTGAGAGTGCAAACCACACCATCCTCAACATGGTCCTTCCCATGATGCCGGCCTCGCGCAACGATACTAGGGCAAGGTTGTACGGACAATGGTGTACATCATGATCCTGAAGTGAACAAAGCCGCTAAAAGATGCAGAGTCCAAGGTGTGGAAGATGCCACAAGAGGTGCAGAGCGCGAGAAAGCCTACTGTGGCACATCTCTGCACGTTTGGTTGTGTTGCACATACTGTTGTGTGGGCACGGGAGGGGCAGGGCAAGCTGGAATAGCGGACTCGCCAATGCATGCTTGTCGGGTACGAGAGCGGGAGCAAGGCGTACCGGCTCTCTAACCCACAGAAGCAGTAGATTTTGAAGAGTCATGACGTCACATTTGACGAGGACAGCTATTGGATGGACAAGGATGCGGGTCTCTCCAAGCAAGGGGAGTGGCAGTTGACATGGTGTGCCCCTTGTCATGAGTGCCGTTGAACGTTGTCCCGGGTTCAACCAATGAGGAGTGGTTAAAAATGTACTCCCAAGCATATTTATATTTGTTCAAATTTTCCATGCAAGTTCAAGCCTTGAGTCACTCGATTTGAGTGAGCATATAGAAAGCTAGCCTAGCTCAAAGTTCGAGTATTGGGCGGGTGCAATCTGGTATCCTCCATGGGTGGCGGGATAATCCACCGCCAGTGATCTGAGTTCGTTTCCAACAAGCTCCGAATGCATGAGGGGCATAAAAGAAGTAACTAGAAGGACATCCTTGACCAGGATGAATTTCTCATTGACTTCTGGACGAGGAAAGGCGCTCCAACAAAGTCATCTTGAAAGCGCCTCCCGTTGCCTGATGTGTAAGGCAAGTGTTA
This sequence comes from Penium margaritaceum, assembly GCA_023375785.1. Lineage (NCBI taxonomy): Eukaryota > Viridiplantae > Streptophyta > Zygnematophyceae > Desmidiales > Peniaceae > Penium > Penium margaritaceum. The sequence goes on along the minus strand of SZWC01008437.1, from coordinate 41,997 downwards.
CTTCGATGACCATAGCAGGGGCTTTAATGCTCCGATTTGGGTGTCCTTGGATGCGTTGCAAAGCTTAGATCACAGGGTACAAGTATTTGATGTGGCTCTACTTTTCCAAGGAACAAAGACATATCTTGATTCAGTTCTACTGAATGCAGTGTGTTCTGCCCACTCACATCCATGATCCTTGTGCTCCACACTCTTCACCATTGGTGCCCATTGGCTTCCTCCAAATATTGGTAGCAAGCATCTACAAGACATAGGCATCCTTGACGGTGCCTCCACACCTACTAGTGACAATAGTGGCTGCCACTCCTTGAGGGGAAGACACCGGAGGAGGCAAAAAAGGGTGACTTCCGAGCAGCTCCAATCGGCGGAAACAATCCAAGAGATGGGGGAGCGGCTAATTTGCATTCAGCCGAGTCGGACAATGAGTCCAAAGTGCCGGCAGCAGTGGAGCTAAACAAGGAGGAGGAGAGTGAGCCTCCATCTCCACATTCCCCCAAAGAGGGGGGGAGCAGGACAGCGGTGCGAGTGGCACCGCGAGAGGGCAATAGCAGCAGTAGCAGCCTCAACAACAGCAGCCTCGAAGAAGCGAACACGCAAGGAGGATGGCAAAAGGCTACGATTCTGTGGAGGGCATCTGGACTGGTTTTGCTCAAGCATTCTTTGCACAAGAGGAGTATCAGACCATCAAGGAGGTGTTGCAGCAAAAGGATAGGGCCGAGTGAGAGGGAGCCATAAAATCTGAGCTTGCCTTCCATGAAAAGAGCAGCTCTTGGCAGATGATTGACAGGCCGGAGGGTGCAAAACGCATTAGCTCCAAAGACGTTGCTGAAGTGGAATTTGAAGGGGGATCCAAAAAGGTGGGGAAACTGGGTTTGATGAAGTAAAATTTGACGTCACAGCTCATGTTGAAGTTGTAGTGGAGGCTCCCACCAGAGGAGCTGATTTTGTGGAGTGTGAACTTGGAAAACATGATCTTAACTTTGGAGTTGATGGAATCAAGCAGGGGGCTGAAGTAGAGGCCAAGGGTTCCACTGCTGAAACAGAATCCTTTTAAACCGAGGCCTTGGTTGAGTTGGATGGAGATGTCAAGGAAGAAAGACCATCCAAAACTGAAGGTAGACATGATTTGTTAAGTTTTTGTTGAGAAGGCTACTATATGAAGTTAAATCTCCTTTCTTTCTTCCACATGCTTGGATCGCATAGTTGATGCAGTCTTGATTTGTGCAGCGGGGACCACATTCTTTATTGAAGAAGTTTTTGAATCTGAGAATATCAAAGTGCGCGCAACTAGGGCAGTTCTAGCAGCCGGCACAAAGGTTGTTGTAAGTGCCTCTACAACTGATGATTGCAGCAGATGTTGGTGACTGCTGCCCCTACTGCAACTGCAGCTACTGGGTACTGCTGCCATGGTAGATGTTAATGATTCATGTCGCTATTGTTCTTGATGTTTCTTCTTCTGCCTTATTTTTAAAACAGGACAGAAAATGTTGGACATGACCATAGCTATTGCAGCTCCAGAAAATCCCTTGAAATTGCCCCTGTATTTTTCCGCTCAATGCCTTCTGTGTATGTAATGGTCGTACTCCATTTGAGGTGCATGCGAACCCTTTGGTTTTAGTGCAAAATCCAAGGGTCCAGTGAGACTGACGTCATGCTTTTCAGCCCAAGTAACTTCACTGATGAGTGCTTGAAGATCAGAGTTGTCTTTGCGTTCTGACATGGATTTGTGCAAATGAATTTGTTATGAGAAGGGCTGAATGTAGTAGTTTTGTCCGGTGCCATGGAGACGTTCCAGAAGTGACTGGAGCAGAATCAGGGCAAATTCCCTTCATACGGTCTCACAAGGATCTTGAAGTCGCTCAGCGATGGATTCAAGAAACAATATGTGATCGGAAAGCCTCTGGTTTTTCTTCACCCATGAAAATTTCAGTTTCCGCCAAAGCTCGTCCATCACCACTGGATCTGTTTTGATCACAAAAGATCTGAGTGCTTGCCAAGCAATGCAAGGATCATGTGAAGGGTTGTTTTCTTGAAGTAGAATCATGTGTTTCAGAGACACATGCTGTCCAATCAGAGAGAGTGCAATGTCTTGCCTCCTTTCAAGATCTTGTGTCACTTCATACTTACGGCGGTTGTGCGGCTCAGATCCCACAATGCTCCAGAGGTAATGCGACATAAGTAGATGATTCATGGAAACGCCCACTGATGATAAGATTCACTCTAAAAAATAGGCACATCAAGAAAATTCGTCACATGTGCACCTCCATGCCCCATGATGCTGCACACACCTGCTGCTTCTCATGGTTCTACTGGTTTTGCAAGTAAATGCCACCGGAAAGGACGTTAAGACTGATTCTTCACCTCACAAGCTGTAGAGAACTCGGCTGTCACCTTACATCAACCTTTAAGCCAAACTGACAGCCCATACCAGCCAGAAAGACCAGGCTTAAAAAAACAAAATGGCTGGCTCACATCAAACAGCACAAATCCCCCAACCGCCAGCAGAAGTGGTGGGTGGAACCTCCTGAATTTCCTCCCCCTCCCAAATTCTTGGAAGGAAGATTCAAGTCGACGTGTTGGCCCTTGTGCTCTGATACCACATGTTGCGATCAAGATGTGGCCATCAGGGGTTTCCTTCAATATTCTTGCACCAGGATTCAGGCACCAGCACAACAAGACTGAGCATCACCAAAAGGTAACCTTTCATTCCCGTTACTGTGTACAAGAATTTGCCTAAACATGGACAAGTCTCCTGAGGAATAGCTAGAAAGGAATACTCCACGCGTGCTTACTTTGTAGGTATGTTAGGGTGTCTGTGTGCACTGTGTGTGTGCTCGTTGCTGGCCACTCTGTTGGCGTTGGAGATCTTGATGAGATTTCCAGCTTCAATCAGGTGGATAGATGTTTAACCAGCAGGGCACTAATGGACGGTGAATGTCCACCGTTTGGGTTGGTGTTGCTCGTCTGCGGGTCGCTGGCAAGTGGGGATACTTTGCCAGCTGATTGCCACTTGTCAAGTAACCACCTCAAGAGTCCGGAAGTGCACATGACTGCCTCTGTGCTCTACACCCCTCTGGTCCTTTCCATCCTGCCCAGATCCTTTGTCCACAAGTGCATCTCTCCGTTTCTCCATGTCCATGGGTTTGAGCTGGCATTTCCAACAAAACGTGAGCAGGTTTGTGGCCAACCCATGGCCATAGCATTGGCAGACAGTCAAGCGCATCTTGCACTACCTGCAGAAGACACGTCACATGAGCCTCATCCTTGGAGTCGAAGAAGGTACAAACCCCTCTGCTTGAAGTGGTAAACCAACGTCAACTGGGGCGGAAATCTTGACGGCCGGAAATCTACCTCTGAATACATTTGCATCTCGAATGGCCCTGCCATCTCATGGGCCAACAGGAAGCAGGATCGTGTTTCCATGTCCACTGTTGAGGCACATTACGTTACTCTGTTTGAGTTGTGCAAGGAGACTCAGTGGCTACGCAGCCTACTTGGCAAAATGATAGTGCCATAGATGGACGCCGCGGTCGTACATGTGGACAACATGAGCACCATCTCGATGGCTGAATATGAGATCATCTCCTCGCAAATGAAGCACATAGACATAAATTACCACTACTCACATGACCTGGTCATGAAGAACGTGGTGGACTTGCAACACTGCAGAACCAAGAGCATTCTTTCTCACTGCATGACCAAGGCGCTAGAGAGAGACTTGCACTATGCACGAATTTGTGGATTTGGCATGAGGAGTGCACTGGAGGAAGGGTCAGCCCCAAGGCATTGATGGTTCCCAGTGAATGATAGATGGATAAAGGTGCAAGGGAGAGATTTGTTGAATTTTATGCACGTTGACCACTGGCTAGCGGGCTGGCTGGCTGGCTGATTACACAGAAAGACAAGGTATGTCCTGCTCTATTGAATGGTATGTACCTTGACCACGTGCCATGGGAACAACCGAGCAAGAGAGCATCGGCGTTGTCTCCTAGTTTGATGGGAAAAGCTTCCGTTTGTGGAGGTGGAAGTTTTAGGTCTACCTCAATGACAAGGGCTTGCTTGAGTTGGTCAATGGTATAGAGACCGTGCCTCTAGGTATCGCAACGCCGGAGGAAGTGGACAAGTACAAAAAGTGCAACAAGAAGGTGCTTAGATTGTTGGTGCAAGCGCTAGCTCCATCGTAGTGTATACTACTTCAAGGATGCACGGAGGCAGCGTAGGCCTAGAAGAAGCTCTGCACCATCTACCAGTCCACCAAACTTACTAACTAGCTCTTTGTCGTAAAGAGGCTTGTCATCCTCCGAGCTGACGAATGCGACAACATCATGGAGATCCTACAGCAGATTGAGTCCCTCACTGCCGAGTGTGTTGCCACCGGATGGAGATCGATCCGTTGCTACAAGCCAAAATCCACCTCCTGGCTTTGCCGGATAGTTGGAGTCCCATGATCACCGTCGTAGGTGGCTGGTCAGCTGATGAGCTAAAATATCCAAAGGTGGCTGAGTACATCCATAATGAATGGATGTGGTGTCCTGGGAGAGAGAGTGGAACAATGCCAAGTTCCGCCTATGCCCTCAGCCCTCAAGGTGGAGGGGGAGGCAAGAAGGGAAAGGGTGTCAAGCAGGGCACCAAGAGAGGTGAAAACAAGGGGGAGTGCTACAAATGTGGCAAACAGGTCCACTATGTACACGACTGCGTAAACAAGAATTCGGACAAGCCCGGGAAGGGTGGGAAGAAGGATACACAAGCCATGATATCTAGGGACTCTACCGGCTTGAAAGATCCGGAGGTGACTGTGATTGAATCCAGATCAGGCTGCCACACATAATGCAACCAGGTGGCATTCGTTACCTACGATGCAACCGAGCAACGCATGATAGTAGCCAATGGCAAAACAGAGTTGGTCGTGGGCGAAGGCAACGTCTGCATCAAGTCGGTGGTGAAGGGGAAACTCATTCTGTGCACCATCTCCAACGTGCTCCAAATGCCCAACTTTGGGGCAAACCTGCTGTCAGTGAGTCGCCCTACAGACAAGGGACTCAAGGTACTCTTCAACAGAAAAGAGCCCCTCATCAGGAAGGAGGGGGATGCCGAGTTCATTGCAGGTGGCAAGAGGGAAGAGGACCTGCATCTTCTTCGTACCAAGGATCTTGCCGATGCGGTGACTGACGCCGTCAACCTCGTGACAAAAGGACGATTGAGATCTGGACCTTTCGCACCACCGTCTTTGCCACATCGCTTCTTCAACTTTAAAGGACATGGTAAAGAAGGAATTGGTGCAGGGTCTTGAGGTCAAGCCTTGACATAGCTAAGAATGACGTGTGCAAGTTGTGCTTGGTGGGCAAGGTGTCACGGCAGCCGTTTGATGGCCAAGGGTCACATGCATGGGGAAAGTTGGAAGTTTTTCACACTGCCGTGTGTGGACCATTTGAGAGTTCCCTCAGGGGCGCTTGCTACTTTGTGAACTTTATGGATGATCACAGCCACAAGCTCTACCTCTACTTCATCAAGAGGAAGAACAACATCGTATCTTGCATATAGGAGTTAGTGGCGGCAGTGGAGTAGCAAACGGGGTTGAAGGTCAAGGCGCTATGGGGCAACAACGGCGGCGAGTGTGAGGGTTGCTGGGCATGGATGAAGAGCACGGGGATCGCATGGCAGAAAACTATGCCACACTCTCCGCAGAAGTACGGCATGGCCGAGAGGGAAAACTGCACCATGGTCAAGATGGTCCGGTCCATGTTGAGTGATGCCGGCCTCGCGTAGCAATACTGGGGCAAGGCGGCACAGATAGCGGCGTACATCATGAACCTGACGTGGGTGAAGCCGCTAAAAGACGTGGAGTCCAAGGTGTGGAAGACGCCACAAGAAATGTGGAGCTAGAGAAAACCTATTATAGCACACCTCCGTACGTTTGATTGTGTTGCATATACTTTTGTGCAGGCAGGTAAGGGGCCGGTGAAGATGGACCCGCGGACTCGCCGGTACATCTTTGTCGGGTAGGAGAATGGGAGCAAGGCGTACCGGCTCTTTCACCCACGGAGGAAGCAGATCGTAAATATTGACGACGTCGCGTTTGACGTAGATGGTCATTGGAAGAACAAGGATGCATCCAAGCAGAGGGAGTGGCTGCCACTCATTGAGGGGGAGACACCGGAGGACGCAAAAGAGGGTGACGCCGAGCAGCTCCAACCATCAGGAACCGTTGGGGAGATGGGGGAGTGGCTGATTTGCATTCAGCCGAGTTGGACAATGAGTTCAAAGCGCCAACAGCAATGGAGCTATACAAGGATGCAAGGAGTACGCCCGGATCACCATGGTCCGCCAAAGAGGGGGAGCGGACCAGCAGTTTGAGTGGCACCGCGAGAGGGCAGCAGCAGCAGTAGCAATGGCAGGAGCACCAGCACCAGCCTCAACGGTAGCAGCCTCGAAGAAGCGGACGCGCAAGGAGGACGGCCAAACGCTACGATGCCCCGGAGGGCATCTGGACTGGTTTTTCTTGATTTCTCTTTGCGCAAGAGGAACCCGAGACCTTCAAGGCGGCGTTGCATCATAAGGATAGGACTGAGTGGGAGGGAGCCGTAGAATACAAGCTTACCTCCCATGTAGAGAACCACAATTTGTAGTTGACTGACAGGCCGGAGGGCGCAAAAATCATCGGCTCCAAGTAGATCTTCAAAAAGAAGCTCACTAAGGAGGGGAAGGTGGAGTGGTACAAGGCGCAGCTGGTTGCGAAGTGGTACGCCCAGCAAAAGAGTGAACACTACCATGAGAACATTGCACTGGTGGCAAAGTTGCCTCCATCCGCTCCATCCTCTCAGTGGCGGTGGCGGGTGACTTCAAATTTTAGCAAATGGACGTGAAAACCGTGTTCCTCAATGGCAACTTGGACAAGGAGGTCCTCATGGAGGTTTCGGAGGGGGTGGACACACTACCGGGAAAGGTATGCCGGTTGCGCAAGGCATTCTATGGGCTGAAGCAAGCGCCACTCATGTGGTATCTGAAAATGGATGGCTTCGTGGCGGAGCTTGGCTTCAAGCGCTGCAAAGCATATCAGAATGCGTACACGCAGAAACAGCCTGGGTTGTACCAGATTGTGGTCCTCTACGTGGGTGATCTCATCCGCGTGTCATCGGACATGGAGGAGTTGATGAACCTGAAGCGGCAATAGGGCGGTCGGTTCAAAATAACCGCCATGGGCGGGCTCGAGTACTACCTCGGCGTTGCCATCAAGAGGGACTCCAAGGCACGCACACTGGATATGGGACAAGCAAAGTATGTGCAAGAGGTGCTCTGCCATTACAAGATGGAGGAGTGCAACCCCATCAGTACACCCATGACCACCACATGCAAGCTGAGTGCGAGCACAGGGTGGAGCACAGATGAGGAGAAGGAGGAGATGGCAGGTGTGCTGTACCAATCAATGGTGGAGAGCATCATGTACGCCATGGTGGCAACGCAACCAAACCTGGATTTTGCAGAGGGCCAAGTGAGCCACTATGTTGTTGATGGTGGGTCGTTACATTGGCAAGCGGTGTAGTGGATCCTCCGCTATCTCAAGGTGACAAAACAGTCGCGGCTCGTTTTTGGAGGGGGAGCGCATGACGACACCCTTGATTTGGTCGGCTACTCTGATGCTGACTGGGCTGGTGATGTGATTGACACAAAATCAACATTGGGTACGTATTTGTGCTTGGTGATAGAGCAGTTTCATGGGCAAGCAGAAAGCAAGACTGTGTGGCACTGTCGAGCATCAAAGCGGAGTACATCGCGCTTGCGAAAGTCGCAAAGGAGGAGATTTTGCTGCAGCGGCTGCTCAAGGAGATTGGGGTATCGCAAAAGAAGCCACGGTACTCAATGTTGACAACATGAGTGCCATCATCCTGACCCGGAACCCGGTGATGCATACGAGGACAAAGCACATCGAGATCCAGTATCACAATGCGCGGGACTTCGTGGCAAAGGGAGATGCGACTATTGTACATTGTGACACTAAGCGCATGTTTGCCAAAGCCATGACCAAGGCACAACCCAAGGATAGGCACAACGCAAGCTGCATGGAGCTTGGTCTGTGCTGTGAGGTTCCAAGGACACGGCATCAACGCTTGGGTGCATGGGGGAGATTGCTGACATGGCGTGCCCCTTGCCATGAGTGCCGTTGGTTGTACTCCCTGGTTCGACCTCTGAGGAGTGGTAAAACAACTGATCCATCTCCAGATTTTTCCATGCACAATTGAGCTTTGAATAGCTCAATTTGAGTGAGTATTCAGAAATTTGACCTAGCCCAAGAATCGGGTGTTGGTCGCGTGGAATCTGGTACCCGCCATGGGTGGCGGGATAATCCACCGCCAATGATCCGAGTTCATTCCTAATGGGCTCTAAATGCACCAGGGGCATGAATGAGGTAACTATAAGGACCTCCTTGACCAGGATGAAACGTTCCTTGAATTCTGGACAAGGAAAGACGCTCAAACGAAGACATGGTCGAAGCGCCTCCCGTTGCCTAGCGAGCAAGGCAAGGTGGACGACTCCACCAAGGGTTACTTTGACAGCCGTAGCAGGGGCTCTACTACTCTGTTTTGGGCGTGCTTGGATGCCTTGAAAAGCTTAGATCACAGGCTATAAGGATCTTGTAATATCACTATGCTTAGAAACGAAAACATGTTTCAATTCAGTTCTACTAAACATCACGTGCTATGTCCACTCCTGCCTCTGATCCTTGTGCACCACACTCTTCACCTCTGGTGTCCATTTGCTGCCCAAAGACCAGTAGCGTGCATCAGTGAGAGCTAGGCATCCTTGAAATTGCCTCCATACCCACTTGAGCCGACAGGGGGAAGTGAGACGGGAGGTGAGGCGGGTCACCAAGCACCAAAAGGAAGGAGAGGGGAGACAGACACGGGAAAGAGCCCATCGGTAAGGCCAAGGAGAAGAATGAGAGGGAGGAAAGAGGCCGCAGGACAAGGTGGTAGGGTAGGCAAAGAGGGCTGGAAGGAAGAAGGGTTGGGAGGAGGAGGATGAGAGATTGAAGGTAGGAAAGAAGATGGTGCCATTAAGAGAGGAACAGGAGGAGAGATGAGCGAGTGTGTGGGAGGCAAGGATGGGGGTACTGAGGTGGAAGGAGAAGGAGAAGACGCACCAGCGACTAGAAGACCGTTTAAGATAAAGGCTGTGGTAGAGGTAGGAGGACGAAGATAATGATCTATGCAAGAGGCGTTGTAAGTCATCTGCTCAAAGAAGCAAGCATGGCAGGTCTCGATGAGGAGGTGGGCAACTAGATCAAAGAAGCGGTGTGCATGAGAGTGAGGAGTAACTCCAAGGGTGACACAGAGGTGGCCAGGCGGATTGAGCTTGCTGGCCAGGAAAGAAGGGCAAGGTAGATGGTGACCATGGTGCCCCACACCACGGCCTGACTAAGGTCATCACGCCAACCAAAAAAGAGCTAAAATGGCATGGTGTCAAGAGCAAAAGGGCCATGCAAAATCCGGTTCCAAACCCACGTACGATAACGGGTCGTCTCAGACTAGAAACCGCGGCCCCAATCAAGGAAGCTAACATCTTATGTACGCCCTCAATGAGCCAACGTTTCCAACTCTTGGTGTCCATATTTTGTTGTGGAGAATAGGGGGTAGACAGCTCATGAAGCATGCCCTAAGGATTAAAGAACGACACTTTGTCACCAAAGAACTTACCACCACAGTCAGATCGGAAGCAAAGGAATTGGTGACAATCCTGTGACTACGCGGATGCATACCACAACCGGATGGTCTGAGCAACATCGCTCTTTTCTCAGAGAAAGAACACACATGTGAAGCATGAGTAGTCATCAATCATCCTCAGGAAATGTGTGGCGTACTTAGTGAGAGACTCATCCTAGAGAGGGCTAAGGATGCCAGCATGCATGAGCTCTAGGGGAACAGATGTGCAAGAGGGGGAGGAATGACAAGGAAGGTGATGCATCTTGCCGACCGCACAAAAGGTGCAATCGGGAGCGCGAGGAGCTCAAAACAACGGATCCAACAAGCCATCGGCAGGAAGGGTGTGAAGGAGTGAGGCTTAAGTAGGGAAATGAAGATGGCAAAGATGATGGTAGAAGGAGGTGCGAATGAGCCAAGCAAAGAGAGCGACAAGAGCAACAGCATCAGCCATGTAGTAACAACCAAAGTGTGGACCAATAACCTAATAGAGGCCCTCACAAGGGGATCAGCAACCTTGGAAGACGACAAGACCACTTGCACAATCAATTATGGTGACAAGACCAAGGGTGCAACTGGTGGAAAAACTACACACGTCAAGAGTTAGAATAGACAAAAGAGAAAATTCAAGAGCCGGGACGTAGAGGATGGAGAACAAGGAGAGGGAACCGGCAGAGGAGGTGAGGCTGACAGTGCCAAATTCAGAAAGGGGAGTGGGTCACCATCACCAATGTACACCAAGGTTATCACAAAAATCAGACTGAAGGACATAAACAATTCGCAAGCGAGGTACATGTGGTCAATTGCGGCATCGTTAACCGCCCTAGTGGATATGAAGGTGCCAGAAAGTGCCAAAAAATGGTTGATCAATAAAACTCTTGTGGCATGATGGTTACATAGAGAATGTTCCTAAGGTTGCAATGTGTTTTACAGAACTGAATTCGGAGTTTGTTTGAGTGAGATATGGATTTCCAAAGTTTGGGGGTCAGGTTCAAGTGACGACCTGAGAACTTTGAGCTCAAAAGATGGCAGAATTATTGGCCAGGACAGCTGAGAGCGGCCTTCAAGGAGAAACATCAGCTGGAGGACCTCCAAAAGACTTCAAGAAGGGAGCAGACCATGATTACTTGTCGTGCAGGTCATGTGAGTCATAATTCTTATGTGTAACAAGGTGACTACCGCTCATCCCGCTAGGATAGGAGAGTGTGCTAGAGGGTAAACTTTGCCAGAGTGTATCCAGTGCTCCCTTGGCAAAACGAGGCATGTAAGGGGTTTGTTAAAAAGCTATTATCATGTAATTTCTCAATTAAAATTTGTTTTAGACTTTGTCCTCTGTGGAAAACCACATTTGCTTCCGTAATTTCTGTTTGTATAACTTGCAACTCCCTCACACACACAGTTGGTCCTGCCTAGGCGGCTTTTGGTTAGCCTCATCACCTCCCAGAGGGCTGCCTCAGTTTCCATCAGTGATAATAGAGCTAGAACAAGGCTTTGCCTCATCTTTGAGGCATTCCTTGCACCCTGTTGTTTGAGAGATTTGTTTTGAGGGCTGAACATTGCACCACCATGGAGACAACCGCTTTGGTGGTGCCCGGCGTCAACATTACCAAGTTCAAAAGCAAGAACTTCTTCAACTGGAGGCACAACATGAAGATGACACCAATGGAGATGGTTATCTGGAGCCAAGTGGACAAGAAAGAGAAGGAACTAGCTAAAGGCTCCCTCTATCCTGCTGAAGCCTGATCCTACTGCAAGAAGCGTGACCTCGCCCTTGCCACCATCTACCTCTACCTTGCCAAACGGTAGCAATTCCTTGTCCGTGGCATCCTCACGCCAAAGGAGCTTTGACAAAGAACTTGAGTTCATTAATTCCTACAATTCAATTGTGATGAACATGCAGTTGTGTTGTCGTTTTCACATTGTGAAGATGGATGAGTCCGGATCCATGATTGACTACATCAAAGTGGCGACATCTCTCTCTAACCAGCTTGCAGCAATTGACAACCTTGTCAACAAGCGTGTGCTCATGCTAACCATTCTATGGCCTCCATGGTAGCTACAGTCCTCTTATTGTTACCCTGGACTATTGTGGCGACAAGCTCTTGTTCAATAATGTTGAGGAAAGCCTGTAGTTTGAGGAGGAGCATTGCAAGGGAGAGGAGGGCGGAAGCGGACTGGACGTCACTCTCATCACCAAGCCTGGTCATGGGGATGGTACTGCACCAACCAGGTGCAATGGTGGAGAAGGGATGAAGAAGGGGAGATGTCACTACTACAAGAAGTCAGGCCATTGGATGCGCGAATGCTGGAAAAAGAAGGCGGACCTTGCAACTGGAGTAGGAGCGGGAAAGCAGTTTGATGCTTCTGCGAACACAGCAGATTGGGAGAGTGGATTGGTGACCACCATCCGGGTCCTGCACACCCCCGACAACACCGCCTTGTTCTGGATCATCGACTCAGGAACCACGTGACACGTGACATGTTGCCGGGAGTGATTCGTTGTCCACAATTCCATTGAGCCCCGTCGGGTGTTAATGGGAGACAATATGGCTGTACATGATTGTCATCGGCATTGGCTGCAAGAGAGGGAAAACACAACATCGGCCTATGTTATCAACGCCTTGGTCAACTTGGCTTTGGCGCCATCATATCCATGCAGCAGATGGTCCGGGACGTGGAGCTCAAAGGGGTAGAGCCGCGTGGTGTATCGGCTTATGAAAGATGCATTGAACAAAAAAATGAGGTGCCCATCTTTTCTGGCATACCTGGGGCCTCAACCGAGTTTCAGGGGCATCTGGACCATTTTCCGTTTTTCAAAACATGGCCTCGCGGTCAAGCTCGTTTCCGCTCGATCGCGACTGTGAGAAGCAAGGAGGAGGAGCAGCAAACGAGCAAGCAAGCAAGCACCAACGTGAGGGTCATGTTGACATTATGGGCCTGTTCTGTGTGCTCCTTTGTATGCGTGTTCCAAAAACGCAACCCGAGGGTTGTGCAAGTTCCCTCGGCAAGTGGCATACCGGTGACGCTACCCGCTGAGAGGGTCTTTCCAATGGGAGCTCCAACGACGGGCGTGATCAACGGCTACAGCAAAACTGGTTACTGCGACTGTGCGACAGTCGCAGTACTGCAAGTGGCATGTCCAACACGTTGACCGTACCCACTGCTGGGAGGCATACGGGACCAAAGAGGCGGCTCTTTGAGAGACACGATGGACCGTCGATCGGGAAGATCACAGCTAGGAGGCAAACTGGCCACAAGGTCAGAGCACTACGCAACAACAATGGCGGCAAGTATGTGGGCTGTGGAGGGTGGCTGAAGGAGTAGGGGATTCAGTGGCAGCCAACCACTCCGTACACACCTCAATCTAATGCCGTGACAGAGCGTATAAACCAGACGCTGATGACCATGGCGTGGGCAATGCTTGTGGATGCAAATTTGCCACAGAGCCTGTGGGCCGAGGCCGTGAGCACGGCATGCTACATTACCAACCTCACCCCAACGGCAGTGCTGAAGGGGAAGGGCGGCTGGAGGACGCCGCAGGAGGCTTGGAGCGGGTGCAAACCAAGCGTGGCGCACGTGAAGGTATTCGATTGTAAGGCACAAGTGTTGGTGCAGGCAGCGCATAGAAAAGACTACAAACTGGACCCGCGTGCAAAGGCGTACGCGTTTGTTGGGTACAAGAGTGCATTCAAGGCATACCGCCTCTTTGATCCGCGCACGCAGGACGTCATCACCAGCCGCGACGTCACGTTTGATGAGCAACAAAGCTACTGTAGCAGCACTAACATTGATGCAGCGCACTCTCCAAAGCAGGGGGGGTGGTTCTAACTCCTTGAGCGTGAGGAGGAGCCGGCGGCTGTAGAGGTCGATGCCTTGGAGGACGACGGTGCTTGAGCGCAACAGGACAATGCAGCAGGTATAGGTGCCGCTGGTGCGCAGTACGTAACAGCCGACACGGGGGAGCCTGCGGCCGAGGACAACGTTGTAGCAAAGCAGCACCAGGATGAGTAGCCAGCGTTGCCAAGGTCACTGCATCACAGCCGGAGGTAGCGGAATGCGGCAAAGCGGTAGGAAGCGAGCACGGGCCGCTGGGTTGGCATGGGGGGGTGCATGATGGCAGCCGCAATGGAGCAGACAACCATGCAAGAGGCGCTTGCACGGCCTAACGGGCAGAAGTGGGACAAAGCAATAAAGTATGATCTCGCGTCCCTTGCTGAGAATGGCACTTGGGAGTTGGTTGATCGGCCTGAGGGGGCGAAGGTAATCAGCTCCAAGTGGGTGTTCAAGGTGAAGCTCTCGAAGGATAGCAAGGTGGAGAAGTACAAGGCGCGGCTAGTGGCGAAGGGGTATGCACAGCGGAAAGGCAAACACTATGAAAAGACGTTCGCACCCATCGCCAAGTTTACAAGCAACCAAATGATCCTCACGGTGGTAGCCGTAAAGGACATGGAGATCCACCAAATAGATGTCAAGACAACATTCTTGAATGACATCATCGACAAGGAGATCTACCTTGACGTGCCAGAGGGGGTGGATGCGCCGGAGGGCAAGGTGTGCAAGCTGTGGAAGGCCTTCTATGGTGTAAAACAGGCGTTCAGGTGCTGGTACCAACATATGGATGGCTACATGGCGGAGCTCGGCCTCAACCGCTGTGAGCCAGACCATAGCATGTACATGCAGCGGAGCAAGGGACTCCATCAGATTGTCACACTCTACATGACAACCTGAGCTTATGTTCATCAGATCAGGCGCCTTTGCAGCAGCTCAAGGAGCATCTAAGCAGCAGATTTAGGATGAAGGATATGGGGGAGCTGGAGTACTACCTCGGGGTGACCATCACGCGGAACCAAAGGGCGCGCACGCTTGAGCTGGGGCTGTCCAAGTACACGGCCGAGGTCCTGAAGTGGTACGGCATGGAGGATTGCAAGCCAGTGGGCAGTCCAGTCTCCACAAGCTGTGAGCTGAGTGCGGCAATGGTGCCGCAAACTAAAGAGGAGAAGGAGGACATGGCTGAGGTACCCTACCAATCTGTGGTGGGCAGCCTGATGTATGCTATGGTGGCGACTCGGCTGGACCTGGCCTACGCGGTGGGTCAGGTGAGTAGGTACGTGGCCAACCCTAGGCCACTACACTGGACAGCGGTGAAGCGCATCCTCCGGTACTTCCAGGCAACGCGACACTCGTGCCTTAAGTAGGATGGAAAGGGGAGGTCAGACCCCTTGCAACTGGTCTGCTACACTGACGCGGACTACGCCGGCAATGTGGACAAGAGGAAGTCCACTTCTGGCTATGTGTTTTTTCCTTGCAAGTGCAGCAGTCTCGTGGTGCAGCAGGAAGCAGGATTATGTAGCCACCTCCAGAGGGGAGGCGGAGTACAACACTCTGGCCGAGGCGGTCAAGGAAGTAGTGTGGCTTCGCAGATTGCTTGGGGAGCTGGGCGTGCCGTAGCAAGAGCCTACAGTGGTCCAGGAGGAAAATACCAGCTCCATCTTGCTGACCAACAACCCGATGCAGCACGGGAGGACAAAGCACATCAACGTGCGCTACCACTATGCGCACGACATGATGGAGAAAGGACATGTGCTATGGCATTGCAGCACAAAGCACATACTCGCGGATTGCTTGACCAATGTGCAGCCCCAAGATCGGCACATGATCAGCCTTGAAAAGCTTGGGTTGACAAGCTGTGAAGGGCTTGAAGGCGCAGGAGCGGACGAGTGAGAGTGAGCATGAAGCATCAGGCATGGAAGGTGCACAGGGGAGATTATTAAGAAGTGCCCCTGCCATGGATACCGTTTATTGTTTCCTGCTTAGACCACTAGAGAGTGACTGGATGTCCAATCGGATTACAGATTTGGACTCCTTGGATATTTCCATGTGGTTTTGAGCTTTCGGTTGCTCAATTTGGTTGAGAATTCAGAAAGTGAGCCCTACCCAAAGTTTGGGTGGTGCGGCGGGTGGAATCTGGTACCCGTCTAGGATGACGGATACTCCTCCGCTGGTGGTCCGTGTTCAGCTCCAACAGGCTCCATGAACTCCAAGGAACTAGAGAAAGCAACCAGGGAGGTCCCCTGGACTAGGGCAAGCCGCCCTTTGACTTGTCAATCAAATAAAGGCGCTTCGAGCCATCGTCGGCTAATGTCGGAAACGACTCGCGTTAGCAGCAGCCAAAGGCGGCTCCACCAAGGGTTGCTTTCATGGGCATAGCAGGGGCTATACTGCTCCATTTTGGGTGTGCTTGGATGCATTGGAAAGCTAAGATCACAGGCTATAAAAATGTGATGTAATATCACCAAAATCACTGACCATAGACGATTCACAGCCTTTCTTAGTTTCCACAATCTGTATTCTACCACCATTCTGCTCCCTTGGTGTTGTGGTGATCCAAAGCACACACCTCCCTTGGAAGTCTCTTTGCAATAAGTAGCTGTGGACACTTAGGTGGTTCAAGACACGCTAGGAGACAATTCCTGATGCATTGCTCCTACTTGCTCTCACTCATCTTCCGCTGCGTGCTCCAGCCCATCATAGCTGGTCATCCCAAGTGTGGCGAGGCTCATCGCATGCCAGTCCGCGGATTGCGCTTTGGTCATGCAATCTGCAAGCATGTTGTGCGTGCTGAAATGCTGCAGCACCACCTGCCCCTTCTTGACCATGTCCACTGCGTAGTGGTAACGCACGTCAATATGCTTCGTCCTTCTGTGCTACGTTGGATTGTTGGTCAGCGAGATGGAGCCGGTCTTGTCCTCTTCTACTACTGTAGGCTCCAACTATGGCAAGCCCAGCTCCCCCAGCAACCTGCAGAGCCACACGGCCTCTTTGACCGCATCTGCCAGCGCCATGTAGTGTGCTTCCACTATGGAGGTGGCAACGCAGTCCTGCTTCTGAATACTCACTCAAATGGAGCACTTGAAAGCTTGATCTTCCATGGAAAACTCCAACACATCCAAATCTGCAATTAGATCATGTGTTAAGCCACTCCCTAGGGACCAAACCAGGGAATTGATCCACGGAAGCCATGGCAAGGGGCATAATTTTCTAACACATCCTGGTGCATTTGACTCGTCAAAATGCCCACCGTTGCCTGCGTAACGCATTCAACCACAAGTCTGCTCAGAGCCGCCCAACCACTCACCTCACCCACACTGCTCCAGATTTTTCTGCTGTCCACTCTGCTATTGGAATTGCATGCCATTAATGACACTATGTAGCATTTTCTATGGCCTCTATATTGGTACATTTGTCTTGTTAAAATTCCCACCGGTGCCCTTGTGACGCATTGGGCTGCGGGTCTGTGCGACAGTGTCCTATCAGCCCCCTCATTGTTCCCACCGCTCCAGCTTTCTCCGCAATCTGCACTAGTATCGAAATCGTGTGCCGTGAATTGCATGGCGTAGTGTTTTTTTCTGACTCCTTCTGGGTGCATTTTTGTTGTCAAGATATCCACCAATGCCCCCATGACGTATCAGGCCGCGGGTCTGCACAACGCTACCCCACCACCACATTGCTCCAGCTTTCTCTGCAGTCCGCTCTGGTATCAAAATTGCATGCCGTGAGTCATGATGCATAGATTTTACTGTTGCCTCCATCCCGGTGAGTTTTGTCTGGTCACATCACCCATGACGTATCGGTCCACGGGTCTCCGACCGACGACCCTACCATCCCCCTTTCCCGCACCACTCTGGCTTTTTCTGCGATCACTCTAGAATCAAAAGAATTTGCCGTGAATTGCATTGCGTGCCATTTTCTATGGCCTCTGTTCCGATGCATTTGCCACATCAAGATTACCACCGGTGCCCCCGTGACGCATCAGGCCGCGATTCTCTACACTGCTGTCCCATCACTCCAACCAATCTAGCTTTCTTTGCGGTCCGCTCTGGTATTAGAATTGCGTGCCGTGAATTGTGTCATGTAGCTTTTTGTGTGGCCTCTATCTTGATGCATTTTCCATGTCAAAATATCCTCCGTTGCCCCTGTGATCCATCCGGCCGCAGGTCTGCACACCAGTGCCTCACCACCCCCTCACCCCAACCGCTCTAGCTTTCTCTGTGGTCCACTCTGGTATTTGAATCACGTGCCACAAATTTTTCATGTAGTACTTTATGTGTTCTCCGTCCCGGTGCATTTGCTTTTTCACAATGCCCACTGGTGCTCTTGTGACGCATTGGGCCGTGGGTGTGCATGCCGTCGTCCCACCACCTCCTCAACACCACAGCTCCTGCTTTCTAAGTGGTCGCTCTGGTAGTGGAATGAAGTTTACTTAATCACATCCCATATCATTTTCTGTTGTTTTTCTTTTAGTGCATTTGTATTGTCAGCGTGATGCATCGGGCCGCAGATCTACATGCTGCTGCTCTACCAGCCCCCTCACTCCTACTGGCCAACTTTCTTCACGGTCCACTCTAGTATTAGAATCACATGCCATGAATTGCGCCATGCAGAGTTTTCCATGGCCTCCACCCCGGTGTATTCTCCTTGTCAGAATTCCCATCGGTGCCCGCGTGACATAGTGGACCACAGGTTTGCATGCCGCTGCCTGACCACCCCCCTCACCCACACTGTTCCAGCCTTTTCCGTGGTCCACTCTGCTATCAAGTTTGTGTGCCATGACTTGCGACATGTGGTGTTCTCTATGGCCTCTATGTTGGTGCATTTTCCTTGTCAGAATTCCCACCGGTGCCCCCATCACGCATCAAGTCGTGGTTCTACGTGATGCTGTCCTACTAAACCCCTCATCCCCACTGCTCCAGCTTTTTCTGCAGTCCACTGTAGTATCATAATTGTGTGGCGTAGAATTCTTCGTGATCACTGCTCCAGTACATTTTTGTTGTCAAAATTCCCACCAGTTTCCCTGTGACGCATCGGGCCGTGGGTCTGCATGTCGCTGCCCAACCATCCCCCTCACCCCCATTGATCCAGCTTTCTCCGCGGCCGGAACTGCGACGTTGTGGGTCATCGCCATGACTCCTGTCCTGTCCCCCCAGCTCCCGACCTCCGTGAGCAAATTGCCCACCAGAATGCTCTCTTGTGCGGTCGTGCCGCTCCCCCCCGCCCCCTGGGCCCCTTGGCATTGCTCTCCTCACCTCGCCTGGCGGCCCTGTGCCCCTTGCCGCTGCTGCACCCCCTCCGACTGAGGATGCCATTGTCGCGTTGATTTGCCACGTCCTTGCGGAGGGTGTCCTTGGCGGTCCTCTGCCCGCTGGTATGTTCCCCTTGTTCGACTCCCTTGCCACACCCATCTCTCCCTCCCTTCCTCCTCCTTTGTCCCCGTCTCCCCCTTTGTCGACCAACGTCACTCCTCGCACGACCGCCTATTGCCTTCTCTTCGGCAATGAGCGCATCGTTTCCCCGTCTTGGATTGTTGACGAGGCTGCCACAGATCACATGTGCCCTGTTCGTGAGCTCTTCACTTTGTTTAGTCTTGTTTCTGTCATTAGAGCTGTCTACACTGGCAATGGTGTACCCTTGCCTATTCCCGGTGTTGTTACGGTCTATCTGACTGCCTCTGCTGGTGCGCTCTCCCTTTCTTGTGTTCTCTATGTTCCAGCCCTTGACTTTTCTGTCCCCGTGCACGACACTTGTGGGTTCTCCACCACTTATGCACTGGGTCTCATAGCCGTCAGTGATCGCGCCAGTGGGCGTGTCGTCCTTTGCGGTCGCCGCCCCCCTGGCGAGGGCCTGTATCAGGTTTTGGGCCCTTACTCTGTCTCAGCCCGTGCCGCTGATGTTGTCGCGCTTGTTGCTCTCTCCTCTCTCCTTCGCGCTCTCCCAGCCGGCGGGTTGTCCGACCCATCGTTCCATGCCCCGTGCACTACTGACTGCACCTTTTGTCCTGTTGGTAAGATGCATCGCCTCCCCTTCCAATCCTCTCCCTCTCGCACCTCTGTGCCTCTCGAGCTGGTCCATGCCAACATCCTAGGTCCTCTCTAGGATGAGTCCTTTACCGAGCACGCTACGTACGTTCTTAGCCTCATTGACGACTACTCCCATTTTACATGGGTATTCTTCCTTTGCGCCAAGAGCGAGGTTGCGACGACTGTCCAGTCATGGTATGCATCTGCTCAGCGACAAAGTCGCCACCAGCTCCTCCACTGTCGCTCTGATCATGGTGGTGAGTTCTCTGGTGATATCGCAACCTTCTTCGACCGTGAGGGCGTGGTCCATGAGCTTTCTGCCCCCTATTTTCTTCTGCATAATGGGGTTGCTGAGCGCTGGAACCGCACCCTTATAGAGGGCGTCCGCACTATGATGGCCGAGGCTGGCTTTCTCGATCGCGGTCGGAGCTTTTGGTCCGAGGCTGCGCGCTACCGCACTTGGGTGTGGAACCGGATTCCACACGGGCCTCTTGCCCCCGACACCACGCCGCTCCAACTGTTCTTTGGTCGGCGCGCGGATCTCAGCCAGGCCATGGTGTGGGGCACTATGGCCACCGTCTTTCTCGCCCCTCCCTCTCGCTCTGGTAAACTCGACCCGCCAGGCCGTCTTTGCGTTACCCTCGATGTCGCTCCCTACTCTTGCGGGCACAGGTTCTGGGATCCGGCTGCGCATCGCGTCATAGAGTCGTGTCATGCTTGCTTCTTTGAGCACCTCTCATACAACGCCTTCCGCGCTGACTGTACCCCACCTCCTCTGGCTTCCGCCATAGTGTACTCCACCGACGGCCTCGTGTGTGTCGGGCCCCCACCGTCTCTCACCTCTCATACCGCGTCTCCTGCCCCTGTCCCTTCCTCCCACGTTTTCCCTAGCGGCCTCCCCTCTTCCTCATCCTCCCTCCCTCCCCTCCCCCCTCGCCTGTTCATGCCTGTGCCGGTCGTCACGGGTTTGCCTTTCGCCCCCCCCCCCCTCCTGCCGGTACGTGCTCCTCTGGCCCGTGCATGCCCCCATCGGTCACGTCCGCTCCCCACTTGACTCCCCCTCCTCGCCCTCCCTCAGGCCCCTCCCCTCCCACTGCCCCAGCCCCCCCGGCTTGTGCCTCGCCTCCCTCGCCATCCCCTCCTCTCGTGCCCATCGTTCCCCTTGCACCCTCCCCTCCTATCCCATCCTCTGCGTCCCATCCTTCCTCGGCGACCTCCTCTGTGCCCTCGTCCCCTCCTCCTACCGCACCTCCAGTGCCTCTCTGTCCTCCCTTGCCTCTGTCGCATCATCGTGGCGGCCCACCATCTATCTCCCCCCTCCCTCCCCTCCTCCCCTCCCCGGTCTCCTCCCCTCCTCCTGGATTCCCGCCTATGCCTCCACCCGTTCCTCCCGCTCTGACCGCTGCCCAGACCCTTTGTTCCCCCCGCGTGCCCGTCCCCGCACAGTGCCCTGACCCTGCCCTCCTTTCCACTGAGGACATCCCCGACAACGCTGCCCTGCTCCCCCCGGTCCACGGTTGTTCCCCATGTGCCCTCGACCCCCCTCCCTCCCTTCATCTCGTCCCTTTGTCCCGCCTACCCTGCTGACCAATCACCCCCCGTCCTTGCCTCCTCTCCTCAGTGTCCTTGCTCGTGAGACCCTTCCCCCCCTTCCCGTTCCCTCCCCACGTACCTCTGCACCCTGGGCTCCCTTGACTCTTCTCCCTTCTCCCTATTCACCCCCCCGTGCCCTGCCGTCCCACCCTCGCCCCTCGTCATGGATGAGCGAGTATGCTGCTTGGGCCCGGCCACCTACCCTCCAGCCGCTCCCTACCGTCATCCTCGCTGACCCCCTTCCCTCTTCCTCCCCTCCCCTCCCTGCCTCCCCTCTCCTTTCCCCATCCTCCTCCTCTTCTCCTCCTTTTGATCCCGTGTTGGACACCCCCCCTCCTCCTGCCCATGTCTCCTCTCGCACTCACTCCTGTACTGTTCACGCTCTTGCCTGCCGCCTGCCCCCTGTTCCCCCCCCCTTTGCTCGCCTCCGTACCTTGTCCTGACCTCTCCCCTCTACCATTCACCCCTGCCCTCCCCGTTTCCCCGTCCACTTTGTCGTCTGTCCCGTCCAGCCCC